>BPLR01001258.1:0-21998 GCA_021605095.1 Caerostris extrusa | reverse complement strand
CAAATTCATCATCAGCAAGCATCAAATTAGACACATTCTAAACTTGATGATCTTTTGGATATCAAGAGCAGTCAGGGTTACTCAGATATTTCAATCACATCTATATCTATAGGGGCATTGATTTACATGCTTAAAAAATAAGAGAGAGAAATGCCTTCACAATAAAAATAAGTAATCAAGTAAGGAATTCAAGGCAATCTCTTCTTCTACATTGATAGTGCAACAAACAATAAAAATTAAATCAAATGATTTCATCGAAATAAATTTGTTTATGAAAGCATGAAAAACTGTTACTAATTAATATATAAAAATTATTACAGGAGAAATTTAATTTATACTTTAAGCCCAAGTTATATTTTATTATTATTTTTTTCATTTTAATTGTAAAAATACTCATTTAATTTTACAGAATTAGTTTTATTCAGCTTCAAGAACATTACATTTGATATAAATAATTTTAAAAATCTGGAAGAAAATTTAAAAACTACTTTAATTACAATGGCAGTTAGTGGCAGCATGTTTGTAATTAAGTGAAATTTCATACAGAGATTGGCAGATATTGTTCCTTTTGCCAGGATATAAATCACAGCCACTTTCTTGAATTACAATAGAATGTATTCCAGTGTTTCCAATTAAAAAATAAAATACAATATATATGAAATAAACATAATAAAAATTCATTTATTTTACAATTTTAGTTTAGCATAACGTAGGGAATAAAAATAATAATTAAATAAACTTCGCCATAATGTGCAACAATCAATGGTTGCAAACACAAAAAGATAACTTGACTTTTAGATAATGCTCAGCTTTATATGTTTATACTCAAATTACTGATAAATAAGGGGGAAAAAAAAAGAAAGAAAGATTACAGAAGATTTATAGATCGCAAAATTAAATATATATATATATATATACGAAAAGTTTTATTTATAATTCAGCAAGAATTCTATACAAGAAATGTGTCGCACCACAATTAGAAATTTTCAGCATTTGACATCAAAACAATTTTGAACTATATTAAATTTTTTTGTTATGTCATTTGTATCAATAAAACACCCGAAATTTGCATTATGAAATAGCAACATAGTGCAAATTATATGATCCCTTTAATGTGATCATAAAATGAACTGCGGTAAGCATGACTTGTTCGGCGAGCCATCTGCATCCCATTGGCATTTTGGATAGCCCAAATTGCCCGCTCTGTGGAAAGATGAGATCACGGACAGATACCACATAACAAATGATCGGCCTTGCGTGTTCCTTCGGGTGAGAATATATTGAAACGCTAGAACTTTGCTGATGAACAATGAGTTTTTCTTATTGTTTTTCTTTTTTACCTGTGCGTGTCTTGCACTGTTTTGATGCCGTAGGGGAATTTGTCATTTTCTCTTACCATTGGAAATAATGATAAAAAACAAGTATTATAAAAAAAACATTTTTAAAGTCAATTTTTAAAGTCAATAATCATTTTTAAAGTCAAAGTCTTTTTTCACTCTATTGCAGAAAGTCCTTTATAAATAATTTTCATTCATTTTTTTAAATTTATGTGGCACCATCTATTGGTAGATATATGCAACTTAAATCTAAAAAAACTAAAAGATATCAATTAACTTTAATTACTGAAATAATATTTTTAAACTTATGAATGTTTAGCCTGTTATAATAATAATTTTCAATAACATATACAAAAAAATTTTTAAATTAAAATTATAATATATAATTATAAGAATAAATCGATCACAATATTAGAGAAATTTTATAGTTATAAATTTTATGTTTTTTTGCATGAATTCTTTGAATAACGCATTTATTTCCCCCTCTTTCGTAATTTCCCATTTTAATAATGTTACCAATTTATCAACTGTCAATTCATTCACTTGATTTTGAGTGATTTAAATTCTTTCTTTTTCATTTCGAAAATATTTTTCTATAACACGATTATAAAATGTTCAAAAAAAAAAAAAAAAAAAAAAATGCCACCTGTCAATAAATTCATAAAAATATTTTTTTTTTTTTTTTATGACAATGCTAATAATGGTTAAAACTAAAATTCGTTGCTACCATAATTAAATTTGTTGCCACCATGATTAATTAAAATTATATCTACGTATATCTCAAATAAAAGATTTTAAATTACAATTTTCAGATATTTTTTGTTATTATTGCTGTTATTTAGAGGGCAAATTTATAATTACATAGGCCCTTTAGTAGTAAAATAGAAGGAAAGTATTGATTTATAAAATATTTTTCGTAAATTATTTGTTTACAAAACACTTTCTTCATTAGAAAATTTTAAGCATGACATTTTTTTCTTTATTTCTGGTGATTGCCGTTTCTTTTTATTTATTTACCGCATTTATTTTAGTAGTTTTTTTAAACAAGAATGTTGCACGTAAACTGTCAGTTCAGCATAAAACTAAGTGCAATCCATATTAATTTAAAAATGAAAAAAAACAGAATATTTTCTTATTCAATAATATGTCCCTGAAATATAGTATATATATTTTTCTTATATTAAAGTCATTATATTTAGAATTAAAATTTCTAGTTCTTTGGTTTAAAGAGATTTAAGCAACGGGATGTATGATAAACTATTTAATTGAGTTCCTTTATAAATATTACTTATCTTCAATATATTCAAAACTCAGCGAACTTTATTTCTGTCACTGATCATTAACACCGATTTTTGTTGAATAATCCTATCGCATTATTTTGTTAATATTTCTACATAACTTTAAAATGCAGTCTCGCTAAATGCTAATCTCGCTATACATGTTATTACAGCTTGTTTCGATTAATGAAAAGATGAAACCGTCTGAAACAGTAATAATGTCGTTTATTTTAATTCATTCAGTTTTAAAAAAAATCTCTTTCAAGAAATAATATTACTAAACCCCTCGCAGAAAAAATTTTATGATCAGAAAGTTTTATCATTTTTGAATATTGGATCCTGTATGACAAATTTTCGTTTATCAAGTGTCATTATATTGCGCAAAGTAGCGGTTTTTGCATTACAAGGATGTTCACAATTAGTCTTCCTTTTGCGTTACAAGCTCGCACTTTAGCTAGTACACTTCATCTGGTATAAACGAAACTAAAGTTTGTCTTCAGATTGATTTTGTTCTTTTCAGATTCTCCTGAAATCGGGCCTTTTTGTTTCGAGACAGCTGAATGCTGGTATGCGAGCTTCTGTTACATGTGCCGTTACGATTGGGAATCCACCATTTGAATTTACTTGGTTCAAGGATGAAGCAAAAAGTAATCGAAACTCGCGGTATTTCTCTAAGAAAAATTGACGAGTTCACATCTAATTTGGTCATTTCTAAGGTAGAAGCTGAGAGCAATGGCAACTATACGTGTAAAGTTTCAATTCCGCTGGATTTGATCAGAAATCGGCTGTTCTTATGGTTAAAGGTATATATTCATTTTTTCCCTGATGAATGTCCTAGAAGATTTAGTAACGATGTATATAATCATATTAAATTGTTATTTATGGCTACAATTTGTTTATATTATGTTTATCAATACTGTTACACTGTGTTTGCTACGTGTTTGTGTTATCAATACTGCTACGCTGTGTTTACTACATGTTGTGTTATCAATACTGCTACACTATGTTTGCTACATGCTTGTGTTATCAATACTGTTACATTGTATTTGCTACATGTTTGTGTTATCAATACTGCTATACTGTGAATTAGACAGTTTTTTTTTTAAAGACACAAAAATAACTGCATTGTTTTCATTTATTAAGTCACGCTCTTCGGTAAGAGTGTTATTCAGATTCACAGAAGTTGCAAAAGACATATTTTTATAAATCTAGATGAAATCGCATCTTGAGTTGGGTATTGAAAATTTGTCACGTTTCTGTTCATGGTTTAAATCTTGTTTAATAAGTTCATCACTTGCCTAAGTTTCAAATTACTATAAGCGATATTATTTGGATCTATATTTTACTGTCAAATATACAGGTCAAGAACATATTATGATTGTTCGTTCAACACTTTACCGTTTCAAATAATTATCTGACGTTTATTGAGAACTTCAGTAAAATAATTTATGTGTTAGTATATGATAGGTTGTCTGCTTTGCGATTTGATTAATCATTATCCTCTTACAGTATTAACAAAATGAACTTTTCTCAAACTTGTTTAACATTTTTGTATATTGTTTAAAATTTATTTATTTTTATTTTAATAAGAAAGTACAATAAATTATCAATTACTTCTATAAACCTGATAATGATATATGTCAATTGTGTGCATTAATTTTTCTTTTCGTTTTTCTCTACTATGTGGCGCTAGCTGCCCATGATAAAGTGCAATGTACATTGGGTTTTTAAGGATGCGATTCAAAACATAGGAACTCCATTTTTGTATCTATGCACCCAACCAGTTGTTGTCTGATGTGTTCAAAACAATTGAGTTACTTATACACTCATATAAAATAATTAAGTACCATTGCATGTTTTTACTGAAAATCATTTTTGTGCATAATTGAATCAGATCTTGCGTTGGAAAATCATTACGCTTCTGAAGAACAAGAATGATTTGGCTTGGATTGTTAATGATACTTCTGAGCCCGTGCCGAGCTCTTGGTGAGTATATTTTTTCCTTTTATAAGAAAAGTTGATTAAAATTAATGACTGGTGCAATTTAAGTTATAATTTGTCAATCAAAGTAATGTTGAAGTAGCCATTATTTATATTCAATTTGAATCTCATTCGTTTTTGAAATCGCATTATTGATTTTTAAATTCCTTTTTCGTATTTAAAAATAATTATGTGTATTTTTAAAAAAAATAATGATCCATTTCATTTTTAAATTTTAAAAATTGAATGTTATATTTATTCAAAATTATTCCGTATTGTATGCACTACTGAATATATTATTAGAAATGAAAAGTTGGTTTCTTTCTAGTATAATTATCTATAAAATATTCTTCTTTTATTAATCAATACTTTCCATAATATTTTAATGTGCCTATAAATATTTCATAAAATCTGTTTATGACATTAAGCATTAATTATTTTTGTATGCACTCAAATAATTCTTCAATCATAAAGGTACAAGAAAAATAATAAAGACGCAATTTTTTTTTTATGAAATGTTTATATTTGAAACACATACTGTAATTAATTTAAAAAAATGATATAAAAACTATTGTAAAATCACATATATTTAATTTTATCTAATTTTTCTTTTTGTGTTCCTTTAATCTAAACAGTAGCTTTAAACATTATGCTATAATTTTTGGTTAAAATGAATATATTTTTAAAGAATAACAGTTTCCGTAAACAAATTTATAGTTAAATATTTACATAAGTATAAATTTGAGTGTGTGTAAATATTTCTTTAAATAATTGAATTAAAATATTCAAAACATTTTATCGCTTTTTAATTACAATATTTATCACACTATATTTAATTTTTTTTTGGTTTTGATATATGTAATAAAAAATACAAATATAAAACTTATGCAACTATTTTTTATTTCCCTTTTTTTATGAATTTATAAAGTTGCAAAGAACTTGATTGCTTCAATATAATTTTATATAAAATAGTTTACTGTTAAATTTCTAATTAAATTTTTCGCAAACTTTTTTATATTGCTTAATCTTTAAATGGAAAGCAACTTTCAAATAAAATGAAAAATGCTACAATGTAATTATTTTTAAATTTAATTTCATTTACAGATATTCCCAAAAATCAGCCCCTTTCATTTTCTGGTGAACTGGACGTTGGCATGCGAGCTTTTTGTTGTGTGTGGTGTTCTGGCAGGCGATCCACCCTTCGAATTTGTCTGGTTTAAAGATGGACAAAAATTGCTTGACACACGTGGAATTTCCATCAAATTTGATGAATTTACGTCTAATTTAGTAATCTCAAAAGTCGACGCTGAAAGTATTGGAAATTACACTTGCAAAGTATCGAACTCTGCAGGCTTTGATCAAAAATCAGCTTTTCTGTCTGTTAAAGGTATTTTCATTATGACCATAACGAATTTCTTTTATTTAGAATTATATGAAACTAAACGACAGAAATTTCTAAGGAAGGAAGGAATTTATTTATAATTACATGCTGTTCAAACTAGTATTTTAATGTAATTTTTCTTTCTATTTGTTGATCTCTGTAGTATTATTTGATATCTGTTGGATGCCGGATATCTATCTGATACCAAACCTACTAAATTATTTATTACTTTTCCGTAATAAATGATTAAAGCTGAATACTAATTTCTATTTACGTTTTAGTTTTCTATTCCGATTGTTGCTCAAAATTTTATTTTTATTTTAATAAAGAAAACAAATATTTATTTATCTTGTATATTACGAATTGTATATAGTATATATTTATATTTGCGTCTCGACGCATGTTTTAAAACAAAAAAAAAAAAAAAATTCGATTAAGTACATGAATATAGATCGAACAATTATCAAGCATATTTAAAATATGTTATGTCTTTTCATAGGTATTGTGCGTACCAATTATTAACAGTTTTCTAGAGATTTTTGTAATAGATGTATTTTGACACAAAAAAATCATGTTACTGTCTTAATAACACAAATAAGTTTTCAATATTATATGGAAAATAAAATTTTTTATATATGACTTTACGGCTCATATGTTTATTAATAAATACCAAATATTGTTGCTTTATACAAATAGTGATTATTTAAAAAATTAATTATTCTATTAAATAATTTTGCTGAATGGTAAATAACGTTCGTTAATTATTTTTAACGTGTCAATTTTGATTATAGAAATCATTAAATATAATGCCGGTACATTTTATTCACCTTATTAAAAAACTTGTTATATTTAATTAACCTAATACAAAATTACATAGATTTTTACTAATAAAGTTGATAGCAATGATTCTGTTGGCTTTTTTAAAAATTTTGTTGAAGTATTTTATGAATTAGATAAAAAATTTATACTTCGAAAATTACAATGTTGCAAAATATGCTGTATTATATATAATTCCTTTACATGAGAATCTATTTAAAAGTATTTATTTTCTTTTAACCATTATTGTTTATTTAGTGCTGTTGATATATCTTAACTATTAATAAGTAACGGTCTCATGCATGTATATTTAAAGTGACAAAAAATGTTTTTATAAAATTGTTTAGAAAGTGTGTTACTCTATTAAAAAGGTATTTTTAAGCTGCAAAAAATATACAAAGTAAATGTAAACATTATTATTGCTATTTGTTGCCGAAAATTCGATGTATTTTCTTGATACATAACATATTAACTAAAGTACCATTATGTATATCATATTCATGTGTTAAAAGCTTATTATGTTAACATTTAGCTAATAACAAAATAATCTCTGCTTTTGTTTATGTTTGACACTCTAGTATTCTCTGAATTTATCTATAAAATTTGTAATTTATAGATAATTTCTTTTTCGTTTCATTTTCGTCTCCTATGTGGCGCTAGTTGCCCATGAAAAGACGAATATCAGAAAAGTTTATAGAATGCAATTTGGCTTCACAACATAGGAACTCCATCTTGTAAAAAAATCCACACAGTTCTGGTTGATGTGGTGTACGCGCATTTACTTTGTAATTTTCTATGTTGTGAAACAAAATCAGTGTTGAAATCTTATTTATATGTTGCCTATAGTTCAACTCAATATTTGAGGAAAGTGAACGTTATTCAAGAACAATAATCAAGCTATAAAATGCATCTTTTATCAATAATATTGTTGTCCTGGCTGTCACTGTTTGTAGCTTCGAGTTGGGCTACGAAGGTAAGCATATACATTTTATATTCGCATATTTTTTGCTATTTTACAAAAATGATGAATGTTATTTTCTGTACAATATGTTCTAGTTCGATGTAAAATTTATTAATTCAAAGTATTATGCTGCTCTTGTTTGTTTACTTAAATGCTTCGTAAATTTTAAATATAAATTTTAGTTTAATTTTTTCCCTATGTCTATGTTAAGTAAAGATGTTATTCGTAAAAAATTCTAAAACTAATGCATAGAACTATTTACTTTTTAAATAATTTGCGATGACCAGCTTATTTAATATATAATTCTTGTTTCATTATTGATTATTATACTAGTACTACAAGTTCGTTTAACCTATTTTAAAAACGGATTGAAAATGACGTTAAATTTAAAATGTTTTTCATTTATCACATCTTTTCAAAGTTTGTCAGAAAATAAATGCTATATATATATTTATCTTTGTAAAAATAATGAAAAAAAAATTGTAATGAAACTTTTTATTTTTAAACTGTTTGAATTAAATTTTTCAAAATCTCTCTTCAGTTAAAAGATTTAACAATTTTTTAAAGAAAAATTAATACATTTCTTTAATGTTTACAAATAATTTATTACAAAATTAATCCCTCTCCCCCTTCCAAAAAAAAAAGGAATTTGAAAATCTTTCTAAGGATTCTTCATATTATAAACAAATCCTCGGCAGAATCATTTAACAGTCCAAATTTTATTGTTCAAAAGTACCCTCTTTATAAAGAAATATAATAATATATTTAATTTAATGATTTCGGTCGAACTTGTTTATCTATTTAATAAGCTTTATTAGATAATTTATATTTGTATTACAACTTTATCAACTATTTTATAAATAATAGCATATTATTTTTCATTTTCTTTAGATGTTCCTAGAATAGGACCTTTTCATTTGCGGGTGATTTAGGCATCGGAATGCGGGCATCTGTCAGTGCGCCGTAATGACCGGCGATCCGCCTTTCGAATTTGCTTGGTTCAAGGATGGACAAAAATTGGTAGATATTCGAGGTGTCTCAATTCGCCACATCGATGATTTTACGTCCAATTTGGTTATTTCAAAAGTAGACGCAGATAGCAACGGCAATTACACTTGCAGAGTGTCTAATTCTGCTGGAATTGACGAGAAATCTGCTATTCTATCAGTGAAAGGTAGTTCTACTTCTTTGTCCTCACGATATTAAATACATTTTTATGTAGTATATATCCTCACTTTTATGATATATATGACTTTTATATGTTTGATGCAAAATCTGCAAATACTGAGCTTTAGCAGGATGAAATGTCATGACAAGAAATTTTAACTCGTCTTAGACTCGTAATGGAAATTACACATATAGAGTATTTAACTGAGCTGGGTGGGATGAAAAATCAGATGTACTCAACATGAAAAGTGATATAAATACCTATTTTGGTATGTGCAAAATTTGCTTTGAAAGGAAGATATCTTTTAAGGCTGTGAAGGTCTATTAATGGTTTCACTCAATGGAAAATTGAAATATTTTATTATATCTCTTGAATCTAGCTACATCCATTGTTACATGTTGAAAACTTTAATTATTCTTGATTTCGTTTTCATTGTTTACACATAATATCTCTGCAATAAATTTTTGAACTTGTCGTAGTTTTTAAATGCATATATGGAATTGTAAAAGAATCTGATAGTATTATTTAGTTTAGCTTATTAGTAATCATATGACATTCAATCGCAATTCATGTCGCAATCTTGAAAAAGAATATAATATATTCTTAATGATATACTTTTTATTCTTTGTAGAAATTGTTGCTATTTTATTATTCTTTATTACAAGGTTATGACTCTTTACTTATTTGTGTTATGGAATATTATATAAAATATTGATGTTACCGGGTGAATCTTTCGAAATAATTCTTCGAGAAATTTATAGAATATTTACATAAAAACGTTAAATATGCAAAATATTTTTTATGTTGCTTTATATTGTATTCTATTTGTGTAATAATGAGTTCGTTTTCAATTCTATCATATAATGAATGCTGTAATAGTGTGAATAAACGTATTTTTTATTGTTACTATATATTATGGGATATAACTGGTATTACAATTATTGGAGAATGATTTATTCTCAATAAAATGTATTGGTATTTGCCAAAGACGCAATTTTATTCTTGTGTGAGAATACCATTAAAATTGTAATTAATTTTTCAGCCTATAATTTGCAACATTTTTTTCGCTTTTATGAATGTGTAACCTATTGTACTTAATGACAATTCATTTTATGATTGAAGTATTTATTTTATTAGAAATAGCATCGTTTTTAAATATATTTTCGGACACTATGTGGCGCTAGCTGACTGTGATTCGCATGTAATACAATTCACTTTGTGAGCTATATTTTGAAGCAGATGCATGCTTCGAGTACCACAGAATAGAAGTAAGCTTCAGCACTTTATCTGAAAGTTTATATTACTGAACATCAAAAGATTTCAGTGTCATTTTATTATGCACAGTTTTTGCCAGTGGTTAATTAAAAGATTTTCAGATAATACTGAGAGGAATACAGAATGGAAGGAATAATTCTGCGTTTGATAATCATCCTGAGCTGCATTGTTTTTTCCTACTCTGGTAAGTTTTTCATCTTTCTTATTTACATTTGATGCATGGTATAATTGTTTCATTGTAACTTTTCTTTATGATTGTGATAGTAAATTGATGTTTATTATTATAAATTATTAATAGCAATGGAAGTTGCATTGAACTATGGCGTCTCAGAACTATATGATTATAGTAAATATCTGAATTTACGCCCTTTTAACCTACATAATTTATTTGTAGAAAAGCAACCTCAAAATGTAGAAAATAAGTAATTTTACATTCTTTTTTAGAAAAATCATAAACTATATAAATTAAAATATATTTTTAGTGAAATTTTTTTTTTTTTTTTTTTTTTTTTTTTTTTTTTTTTTTTTTTTTGTATTCTAACATTTCAAATCAATATAAATTCGAAAGAAAAATTTTTTGCTTCACAAGTATGTGTGCCTATTTTTATTATCAACTTTCTAAATACTGCCTTTTTGTTTCGTATTTTACTTTCCAATTAAATTTACTGGTTTGAGTTAACTTCCCATTTGTTAACATCATCCTAAATTAATCCTAACATATTACAGTTGCCCTTTTTTTAAAATCATATTTCCCGATGGCTTGGTAGATTAACAAATTAAAACTTAATTTATTGAGGTTAAGATTTTTTTTTCTCATTAATATGTCGTGAGAATAGAGCAACACATGTTACTGAAATTTGTAATGAACTTTTCAACTAATAGATTTTCTTTGTAAAGAAATTATCTTCATTTATATTGTTAGAGGACATTATACGTTTGGACATTTGCATTAAATAGTTTATTATCCACCTTGAAAAAGGATTATTAATTGAACATTTGAATGTAAAAAATTATCATCGAATTTATTCTTAAAAGTAGGATTAAATAAATTAAATTAGGTTTTAGAACACATATATGTCACATATTACATAACAGTTTATTACATAGATATAGATAATATGGAAAAGTTTTTTCGAGTAATTGCTTAAACATAACATTATTATTTAAATATCCTCCACTCGTAAAGCAAATATAAATTATTATATATTTTGCATTTGTTGATAATAATATATTTCAAATTTGACTTTAATTTTTATATTATTACTTTTCTACTGAATATGATATTAAATAATATCTAATATCTTCTAATTTGAATGCTATAAATTTCATATAGCTATACACACATAAACATAAAGATACATACATATCCACACATACATTCTATAAACCAAAGTTCCTGTTAAAATAAAAAAATATAACCTGTTGATAAAATGCCACAATGACTTTTAAAAGCTTCCTTTTAAATTATTGAAAACTAAAATATTGCTTTTTTGGAGCATCGCTATGTCTTGCTTTGTTTTTGTATATTCTGTTTAAAAAATGTAACACTGAAGCTTTAACTAATGACTGCAAGTATAATGTAACTAACTAAATAAATAAATAATAAAATTCGTTAAATTCTCGCTATTGCTTATTGCATACAATATATAAGTATTATAGTATGACCTTTCAAAATTGGTACATTATGTGGGTTACAACATAAGTAAAGGCTTTTTGATTTGTAATAAAATTTCAAAAAATAAGGTTTTTTTTTCTAAATTTCGTTTAGTTTCTAAATTTCGTTTTATCGTTCTAAATTTCACCGTTACATATAATACTGCCAACTCTTTTTCAGATGCTCCCCAAATTTCACCATTTTTATTTCAAAGAACTGAATTCCGGTATGCGGGCATCCGTCAGTGTGCAGTCATGATTGGTGATCCTCCATTTGAATTTACTTGGTTCAAAGATGGTCAAAAGCTCACAAATATTCATGGTGTTTCAATAGGAAAATTCGACGATTTCACGTCGAATTTGGTGATTTCGAAAGTAGATGCAGGTAGTAATGGAAATTACACGTGCAAAGTTGCCAACAATGCTGGGTTGGACGAAAAATCTGCCATGTTGTCTGTTAAAGGTATCATCATTTCTTCAGTTTTCAGTGACGAAATTGAATTAATATTTTTTTGCGATGAATAAAAAATAAAATTATTTTTTTTATGAAGAATTGTTTTTAAAACTATTTTTGATATTTATACTACTTTAACAAAGAGTTACTTTTATTATGTTAACAATATCAAGCTCAGTACTTTTGTAATGCCATTCTCTTATTGTTGCAATCAGTCATAGGTGACTGGTGTGAGTTTGTGGTATGGATTTCATTTTGACGTAATTAAAATCATGTTTGTACATTAATTGATAATTTTGTGAAATCTTAACATTATCTCCGTTAAGACATTTCGATATCAATTATAATAATGAATAACTCCATAAACCAGATTTTGAACAAAAATGTTTATTGAAAATCTGATTTATGGAAGAGTTATGATGAAAATTTTCAAATTTGTTATCTTCGCAAATCTATCGGATTGGTAAACTTATTGGAAAAAAATTAAATTCAGTAGAATCATTAAGATAAGGGGTAATTTTCGATTGGTCAAATATAAAAACAACTTTCATGAACTATACGAAAATCTACTTCCTAATTTTCATGATCTACACGAAAATATACTTGCGATTTTCATAAACTTTACGGAAATCTACTGGTAATATTCATGAACTACACGAATGACAGCTGTTGATAAAATTTACTTCATATATTCCTTTTTATTTGTTACATTTTTGTTAATTTTCCTTATACTTCGAAAGCTACATAAATGTGAGTTTTTAAATTTTGAAGATGCATCTCACTTATTCGTTTTTGCTACTTATACTGAAAACTGAATGATTTCCTTAAAGTTATGTTAATTATACGAACAAGATATTTTGAAGATATTCCTTTTTCCAATAAAAAGTGATAATTTTAAATTCGCAATATTGTAAAAATAAAAAATATATATTTTATTGTTCTCTTGATGAAAGCATGAAATTGTATGTATTGTATTTTTCACATATGCGCAGTTTTTGAAAAGAAGTATCAAAAAATGTTCATATTAAAAGTAGCTTATATGTAAACAAATTGTAATATTTATACTAATTTTTCGTTTCATTTTCTTCTCCTATGTGGCGCTAGCTACCCATGCCAGCAGAAATATACTCACAGTTTTTAACATGGGTTTTGAGATTCACAACATTGGTACTCCATTTTTGTATCAGTATACGCAATCAAGTTGTTCTGCATGTGCAAAATTAAATTTCTTAACAACGTTACCAAATTACTTGTTATGAAGAGAAGTTAATGTTTTTGTTATATTATCTGATTATGTGCTAGCTATATGTGAAAATCCGATGTACAACAAACTCTCCACTATGCTAACAAGAAAAATGGTTATAATATGGTTAGCGTTATTGCTGATTCTCTCTATCCCGAATCTTACTTTAGCAGGTGAGTACGCAATTTTTGAACCTTAAAACATTCTCTTTCATACCATTGCTTAAAAAATATGTTTATGTGTTGTACAAAAATTAACATATTTAAAATATTATTAATTAACATTTATTATGTATCCTTTTGAGATTTCCAAGTCCATTCTTTTTTTGGCATTTTTACTTCATGTAGGAAATTTTGAAGCTAGTGATAGTGTTATAAAAATCTTATTTTGTGATCGTATAAATTGAAATTGTTATTTAAGTGTTATTCCTTGTGCATTGTCAATAAGTACATGTTTTTAAAAGACTGTTATCAATATCCATTATGTTAGACATACCAAAAAGTATAAATTGTGTTAAATTTCTTTAAAAATAGGATGATTCATATTGTTTTGTATTGATCAAATTTGATCACAAATTAAGTTGAAAAGAACAGGTTTGGATCTCTAGAGAATATATATTAGCAGTTTAATTTTACTACTGTGATTATTTTATATATTCTATGGTTCTAAAATTCTTCTTTTAAATTGCGTCATTTTTTTGTCCCGTTATACAAAATTAGGCTCTTAATTTTATTTTAAATATAAAAATGTAAAATCACATTTATTTCTTTTATTTTCACATTTATTCTTGTACTTGTTACATTAGAGTAATGCTTAAATGTATTTCATTTCCAATTAGTTAAAAAACAAAGACATTTTTATCTAAATTAAAATTTAAGTTATTCATTTTGTAAACTTTAATATTGCAGATAATCTTATAACAGTTTGCATTAAACATGAATTTCAACTTCTCTTTTATTAATGTTGCATGTACTGAAAAGTTTTAGTTACAAAATGTCATTTTCTTTTTTTAATGTTGAAATGTATTTAATATAAAAGTGAATAATAATAATTTATTATTTTTAAATGAATTGTATCATTAAGCATTTCTTCAAATGTCTATCGGTCTAATTTTTATTGAACGATTTACGAAAAGTTCTGACGTCATTTTGAAAAAAATTTTAAACAAATTTCCAATTAATGATGAAATTTTATTACATTTTGATACATATTTAACACAATTTATTATTTTTATTGTAATACTTTGAATCCAAGATAACAGTTATAATTATATATAATTCTGCGTCACCAAATCTATTTTAAAATACTAAGTCACATGTTGATAAAATTAGATTTAAACTCAGACGCGTCTTAAATTATTTTTATTAAGTAATCTGCAATTTCAAAACTGATAAAAGGATTCAGTATTAAGCATAATATTTTTTTATGAATTCTTTAAAGGAAAAAATATTATTTAAAAAAATAGGTTGTTTTGAATTAAAAAATGCAAAGTAATCCTTTATAACTGTTTGCTTGTTAGAATATCCGTGCTATGCTAGTTCATGTGATTAAAAAACAATCTTACCAAAGAAAAAAATCCCCTCCCCTCTTCCCCTCCAAAAGAAAAATATTTACTATTTTATAATAACAAAAATGTTTTATTAAAATAATAAAATAATCCAAAGTATTCCATATTAAAGTTATTTATATATTATTAATAATAAGCCTTTTACCTTCATTGTTGCTATTCACTTTAAAAAAAATTGTAAGAATGAAAAATTATTGTAAGAATACCGTGTTATATAGAAACATTGAAACGTGTTAGAGCGAAGCATTGATGAAGTAATGATTTATGACTGAGAATTTTTCGTAATGTTTCACGAACAGCGTTATTTTTCACAATACTCTTACAAACATTCATACATACATTGCCTATATGGATTTTTAACACTGTTATTATGTGACGATGTGTACATTTTTGCTAAAAGGTAATCTCTTTTTCCATCTGATTTCCAGATGCTCCCATAATAGGTCCTTTCCACTTTTCTGGTGAACTAGATGTTGGTATGCGAGCAACTGTGGTGTGTGCCGTCATGAGAGGCGAACCACCTTTCAATTCTCATGGTACAAAGATGGACAACAGCTAAACATACACACGGTGTATCTATACTTAAAATGGATGATTTTCATCCAGCTTAGTTATTTCGAAAGTTGAAGCCGGGAAGTAACGGCAATTATACATGCACAAGCTTCGAATTCTGCTGGATTCGACCAGAAATCAACTCTTCTCTCTGTCAAAGGTATTGCTTCTTTCTAGCAAGAAGTCATTGGAAAATGTCTTTTTCTTTTACAACAAAACACTGTTATGTCTTATACATACCTTATTTTATAAATACCTTGGTGAATGATTGAATAAAGTAGTGTTTTAACATAAAAGTTATGCAACTTTATGTGCCCAATACGTTGAGTAACTGGAGTATGCAAATAATATTGTTCTAATTCCGACAAATTAATAAAAAAATGATTCAATTGCTGTTGGTTATCGATAAAATTTAAATGTTATTAATGTAATAAATTCTAATATTAATATTAGAACTGCATCGTGGTATGGCCGGCTGTTATACGAATATGGAAGACAGTATGGTATTCTTGAGGAATTTCGGAATGTGAATGGAGAAATAAATTAATATTTTTGTAATAATTTAATTATTTATTTTTGGTTTTGAGATTTGTTTTCTTTTAAAATAAAACACTAAAAGACAATAAACTTCAAGGTGAAAGATATTCTTATGAATGAGAAATTGTTAATTTCATTCTATTGGAGTAAAAAATCCTTATTTTAATGGAACTTCAATGTACATAAGTTCCTATCAGCTATTTCAAAATCTCAAAGTTCATAATTATCATTTATAAAAATGTATTTATAAACGTTTTCTCAATTACAATTATTCTTCAAGACGAAACAATGAATTGATTTTTTTATTTAATGTAATTCCAAACGTAGTAGTAATTTCTTGTTTATAACTAAATCTATGTGAAATTTATTCTTGATATTTTAAAAAATTTTATTATCAAACGTATGATTTCTTATTTTATATTACATTTACTTCTTTTATTTATACATTGTATGTAAAAAGTGTTGTGAATTTTTTCTTTCCATTTTTGTCTCCTATGTGGCGCTAGTTTTATCATGAGAGAAGTATACGAACATGGTTTACTGGGATACTTTTTAGGGCCCATAACATCAGAATCTCCATTTTGTAATGGTACACAGCAAAACGATACTGCTCGTATATATAATATACGTATATATATATATATATAAACATCATACAGTAGTTCTTGCTTTTACATTATAGAAATTTTGATACGATATTGTAGCTGTTAATATTATTTTACTGTCTGTTAGTGCTATCATTATCTGAACTTGAGTGTATTTATTCTACTCAACGATACCGAAGAATGGATGCGTTATGGACAGCGTTCTCCCTGATATTTCTGCTCTTGACCTATAGCTTAGCAGGTAAGTGTACAGTTTTTTTTTTTTCTTCAAATTTTAAACTTATACATAATGCAAATTTATATGTATGCAAGAACATTTATGATTTTCATCAGTTGATTTTATTGTAAAAACTGTGTGAAGGTATCAGTTGTATATAACATTTATTTGAAATATTATATCTATATGAAATCAATTTTCATAGAATTTCTTTAATTTGAGGTTTTTAATATGTATATTACTTAATTTCAATTAATAATAACTGTTAATCTATTAAAACATTAACACATCTCTGAAGGATTTTCTATAAAGTAACATTTTGTAGGAAAGCTGTAGTTTTATTATTAATGTTTAAAATTTAGATTTAGTTTTTTTTAACATTTGGAATGTCATAATATTTTCACTAACACCATTACCTTGTAAATAACCATTTTATTATGTTTTGTATTAATTTCTTGCATTCTTTAATAATAAATTTTATTTAAATCTTATTAAAATTTATTTTAAATTTATTATTTTATTATTATATTTTTATTTTTATTTTATCTTAATATATTTTTTTTTTTAAATTTTCTAAAAATATAAATTATCATTTTTCGGCATATTAGTTTACGCCTATAAATTCGTAGTCATAAAAATTCATATAATAGTTTAATAAAATGTTCATTGAGTTTTTAAATCTTTGAATAAAAAATTTTAAAGTTTAATTAATTTAAATTTTAAGTTTATTTTCTTTTTTAAAAGGTTTTTTGCAACATTTAAATGAAGTTATTTAATTTGCTTATACCTCTATAAAAGTAAAATATTAGTATTGTGTTAGACATAAATTTACAAATTCTTTGTTTTTAATAAACATGAAAAATGTATGGAAACACTTTTTTTTTTTTTCTTCTTCTGATTTTATGCTTATTTTATTTATTTTTATCTTATACTTATTATGGTTCAATTATTCATTTCATATAAGACATATACCGAAAACAGGAGATTTCATTTCTGATCCTTTTTAGAATAAATGAATTTTTTTTAAAAGCTAATTGGCTGAAACTGGATAAATTTGGACACAAGACAACTTTTAGACATTATAAAATTTCTTTGAAATGCCTTATAATATCAGTTTGGAGTCGTAGTAGAAACTTAATTGTTTAATTTTCTCATTTTAAAAAATAAACTAAATGGCTAATTACTATTAGCATATTTTTAGATGATTTAATTGTTTCAAAAGGAATTATATAAAAAAAAAGAAAAAAAAATATTTAATTTCTTATTTAATTGCATTTTATTTATGTTATATAGCATCAATCTAAAAAGCCAGAATAAATTAAAAAATAATAAAATATATAAAAAACCAAATTTCTGTATTAAAGACCATTGAATGTTCATAGTAAGTGAGGAACGAAAAAGATTTTTAAAGATTAATTCTTCACATGATATTAATTAGAGTATAGAGGTTCTTTGGGCAATCTTCCTTTCTTTTTTTTTCATCCAGTCATTATTGAAAAGAATTTTGATCTCCTTTCCTATTAGATCGGTGATCTATACTGACTTAAGTTTTTGCTCTGTTTAGAAATTAATGTTACCATGAAGAATAAAATACAACTTTTTAAAAAATTATGGAAAAAAAAAAAAACTCTTTTACACGGCTGTAAAATTAATACACTTTCATAAAAATTTACAGAAAAAGTAATCATGTATCAGAATGAATGCAAATACCATGATATGCTAATTAGTTCACTCAATGTCGGTTAGCATCATTGGTCACTTGGTTGAAAAAGCGTCTGCAGTCAGTGAAACTGCGCAAAGAGTGAAATTTCGAGGTAGACACTAACACGTTTCAGAGACGTGAATACTTGAGATAATTAATTTGAAGAATTACGTTGGAGAGCCTGGAGGGGGATATAGTCAATCTTATAAACAAGATTGGGGAATGTGAACCATTCTGCAACGCATAGCTTGATAAAAGAATTTCTATTGCAGAACACAATCGAGTTTCTAAGGTACAGCGGAGAAAGTCTAGGTCTTATAAATGCCGCAGATAACCACAATTTGTAATAATTGCAAGGAGGAGGCTACCTTAAATCCACCTTAGATCTTTCTCTTGTAAAAGAGCCACTGGGAAGCGGATATCCAGATAAATAATGAACAAAAAGGTTCACGAAAAAGTATGGTATGCAAGACTCCTAGCACAGTGTGCCCCTCTCACACCACGCCATTCAAATAAGATTTAATTACACATACGCACACGTTAATTAGGAGTGTTAAGTCATAGCCTTGGCGGAGCTCTTAACTGATCGGTCTAAAATTTGTTGACAAAGGAACTCAAGAAGATTTTGATCTGATGGGAAACATGGACCCTTTTTAATATCATAAGTCTGGTATCAAAGACAAATTTGGCGTGTCAAGTGTAGGGGCAGGTAGTCCTATGAATGACTTATTGATCATGCCACTTCAAGAGGGGCGCTATTATTTCTCAGTTTTTAAAGAAACGACATTCTGGCCGCTTTTTTTCCTCTAAAGCAGTTGCAATTGTTGGCTTCTTCGTCCCAAGACGATAATGCCTTCCCATTTAGAGTTCGGTTGGTGAATTTTGATTGCAAACATTGGGTTAATTAGACCGGGACCTACAGTTTAACGTGGATTCCAAAACCACTAAAAACGCTATGCCACCGTCGACTTGAACCTGAAGCCTGTGGTACCAAAGGACACAATGCTAGCCGATTGGCCATCAGGGTCATACTTTCATAAAGTGGAGAGATTACTGTGCATTTGTGTGATCAGGACATTTCCTTGTCAACCTGATTTAGGATGTTGGGATATAGGGAGACATGCTACACTTATCTCTGCCCTGAAACCTTTTATGATCTGCGTTAGAATAATTTGAAACAGCAATGGGACACAAATTAGTTAATAAACATCGTCATTTTGTGTACAGAGAATATCGATGCTGTGACGTATAACCCGTTAAAGGTGATCATATTTACATATTTAAATTGATCACGGTGAACTTCAGATATAATGTTTTTTGATATATTTCCATTTTGTGTACATTTTAAGACATAGAATAAGTTGTTTTCCTTTATTGTCTAATTTTGTAGCAATAAAAGTAAAAACAACTTTTCATTGAAATTTTCCAAATTTCATTTGGATTCTAATGTATAGAATTTTCACAATCATGATTTTTCTATATACTTTCCTTATTTTTTTAACTCAGTGCTAATATATAAAAAGAGTTCTTTTTATTTTTTATTTTAAGGCTTTTAATAAATGTTCTGTAACTTATTTTAACTTTTCTCAGTTAAGAATAATTTTAATTTAAGAAAACAACCTTTACGTTCGCGTATGTAAAATGCCTAGAATGCCAAAAGAAGTTAAAACAATAATAAATTAGAAAAAAAAAAAGATGTTGTAATTTAAAAATTATTATTATTTATATGTAGTAATAATTTTTCTAAAGAAAAAATTTATATAATTATTATTTCCAAGATGTACCAAAAATAGGTCCTTTCCATTTTCCTGGAGATCTGGATGTCAGTATATGCTGACATCAGTACAATGCCCTGCAGTGATTTCACTAATCCGCCTTTCGAGTTTGCTTAGTTTTTAAAGATGGGAAAAAAATTAATGGATTCAAGTTCGGTCTCAGTGGGTACGCATCGATGACATCATGTCCACTTTTAATGATTTCGAAGGTGGATGCAAACAGTAATGGCAATTATTCTTGTAAAATATCCAATTCGAAAGCCGATGAGAAGTCAGCCATGCTTTCTGAAAGGGTTTTTTATCGCTATTAAAGTAGCAAATAAACCAAATAACATATATATTGATATATATTGGTTTGTTGATTTTTGTTTGAGTAGTAGTTTATTTTTGTTTTTACATAATGATTGATTTCTCGTTACTGAAAAACTTTTGTGGTTATTTTTGACATAAAGAGATTAGATACCGTATCGTAGTGCCTCTAATTGTTTGTCTTTTGTTGTCCATCTGGAATATTTTGTGCCACAGGAAAATGCCATCGGGTTTCGCTATATTTCTGGCTTTTTAAATGCTAAATCATTTGCTTTGTACGTATTGATAAAGAATGTTGCACTATTAAAATCTAATAGTAGATCTTAACATTACATTTCAAAAAATGAAAAGCATTCTAATTACAAATATATTGTTTTATTCTACGACATTTGTAATAAAGTCAATTGCTTTTGTAGGTTTATACACATTAATAGTAAGTAATTTAAACTACTTCGAATTTTTATTATGATGGGTTCACAAATTTTTAGTATTTACTAGCATTCATTATTTTTTCGATATATTGTTATAGTTATATATTGTAACTCGTCAACTAGCTAATTTATGTATTCGAACTATTCCGTCTAAGAGTTGCAATAACTTTTTCTATGAAATCCTCTAAATTAAGGTAAAATTTGAGAAAAAATTGTGTTGAAGTTTGATTCGGGTGTTTTGCAGATATGTTTTTTATAAATAATTTTATATAAATTAATTGAATTCGTGTTATATATTTTGATTATTATTACTGTATTAATGATAAAAACCATTATTGTATCTTCATTAACTTATTTATTCATATAAAATGAAATTGAAATGTCTGTGTTTGTCTTGGGCTAACCCCCTGAAATGGCGTACATACACTAACAATTACTATTTCAAAGTTATAGATACCATAGAAATATATTTTCTACACTTTTGAATCTAGCCAAATGGAAAAATAAAAAAGAAAACTTTAAATTAAATCGATTATTATAAGAAATGAAAACAGATTGGTCAATGCAATTTTGATCAAGAATCATCTTCTTTACTGTAAGTTTTCTTAAGCTCAAATAAAACAGCACCAGATTTCTAATTATGGCAGCATAAGAAATTTTAGACCATGATTACTAATGGATTATTTGTCGGTCGTAAAACACCATTCATTCTTTCTAGACTTAAGACAGAAGGATATAATTTAAGCAGTACGTAATAA
>BPLR01001257.1:0-171611 GCA_021605095.1 Caerostris extrusa | reverse complement strand
AAAAAGACTAAAATTAATGAATTAAATTTAATTACTGAATTAATATTTGAAAAAAACTGTATTAACATCAGTGTCATCCACTACAAGTTAAAAAATGTATTTGAACGTGAGTGGATGAATAAAAAGTATTTTATTAACGATTGAAAATTTGAACAAGATATATATAGGGAGATGTGAGCTAATAGAAGGAATTGAAAAAAGAAAACATCTCCTGTTTCGGAATCTGCTGATGACCAAGTTTCAACATGAACTCCAGTGCCAGGGAGTTAGTTAGTCAGATATTTATAATTGGTAATTTTCATCAATAAGAAACTAATTATTACTTAATTTTGAGGTTCATAATTCTTATTCTTATTCTTATTTAATTTATTTATTTAATCAGTTTAGTTATTTATTCAAACAAATAGTTTTTTAATATTTTTTTTTGTTAATTTTTAACTTTATTATTTAATTAAGATGATTTAATTTTTGTTGGTACAAATAATCATGCCATTCTTGAAGGATCAAATTTCTGACTTATAATATATTACATATTTTGATATGTAAGTTACAAATCATAAATCAAAGTGCTTATTTCTCGCTACATAATTTTTGATGTTATAGATATATTATAAACAACAATAACACTACAGATAAAATTAAAAAATGTAAAAAACAGAAAAAGACTTAAGTTCAAATATTAAAATGAAGACCATTAAAGTACATGACAAAGAATAAAATAAGTAGGTGAAATAAGTTGAAATGAAACATTATCAGAGAAATCTGTTACATCATCATAACATCATAATTTAAATCAGAAATTATTGGAACAGTTAATATGAAACCTACATTTTTAACGAAAAAAGATAAGAATTAGCTCATGTAAATTTGTGATTTATTGATAAGGAACAAATCTCAACATGTATATATCTCTGAAGCAATCATGAAATTTAATATACCACTAGCAGATATGATCTGCCATTATATGGCTACAGTGAAATCAGATGTTTTTTACTTGGGTTAACTTAATTAGAAAAAATATCGGCAAAAAGTACAACGATACCCTAAGAAAATTTTGAGCTCACATAATTACATTAAGTTCAACATTTCATCATTCGAGAAGTTAAAAGCTTAATATAGACCTTTAAAAACCGAATATGGTTATTGGTGACATAGATAATATTATATTATGAGAGAATGCAATCAGAGCTACTCATCATTACGCCACCAGGTGGCACCAGGATCAAAGCATGTAACAATTAAAAAATAAGGTTTTAATGGTATTAATTAAATATAATCAATTATTATTTTATTATTGTAAAATTAAACATAATTTTGATTGGTTTTTGTATAATTTAATTTAAACAATAATATTTAAGATTTAATTAAGCTTTTGGTTTGAGCCTTGAATAGTCGAGTGTCTAGCGCTCTGGCGCTAGGTGCCATAGGTTTTGGGTTCGTGTCCCGGCGGTGCCATGGTTGTTTGCAGTAGTTCAAAATCCACTTTAAATCATAACTCCAGGTCCGATATGGTCGTAGAGCGTTGTCTTGTGGTTTAGTCAATCTTCAGTCCTCGTGGTGCCTCGCTAAAATGAAGCTGCATATTATCATGGCCCAGTCGCCTGCGACGGGGTCTTCTGGACCTGGTGTAGGCTTTCTTGTACCAGGGAGATTAGAGATAACAACAACAGGTTTTGGTTTGTTATTTAGAATATATATATATATTATAAGAGTTCTATTTCTTCAATAAAGTTCATTTTTTTGTCTCTAAAAGCTGTGAATGCGAATTCTAATCCTTGCATCTTGTTCACTTGCCCACGAGTAGGAATGTAAGATAATAGTAGTAATATGATAAGAATTACAAATTAATATATATATATTTCAAATTCTTTTCAATTAAAATCACAAGCAGCTTTTAATTAAAACAATTCCTTCAGCAATCTATGTCAATAAGCAAATGGTTGTTCTCAAATGCACATTTATTTTTACCTATCAATTCAAGTTTCGGTTTATGTCTCTAATTGTGAGAGGTTCGGTCTCATATATCAGCTTATGTCATGCTTTTTCTTTGCTGTAAGCAGAAACCAGTTTATGATTTAAATGGTCGAAGACAAACCCATTCACCCTATTTCCTGTATTAAAACACGATACTTAAGTGGTTTCGATCGATTCAGTTCACACTTATATTATCATTCTTGCATAGCTAAAGGACACACATCACACCCATATGCAAAACATGGAAAATGGATTCAAATGATAAAGTAGTTACTGCACCATTTCACACCCATGTTTTATTCATTTCGACAAAATTTCAACAGCGCATTCAGATTTTAATATCCAAAGAATGTCCATTTCGGTCTCTAACTTATTGGAGGAAAACTCACAGATTAAATTTCAATTGATATTGAGGTGTCTCACACGAGTTCAACTCAATGATTGCATAAATGACATAAATTTGCATTTCAGAAATTTTTAAAGTTTTGTTAAAATTTATGTATTTTATGCTATCGTTCATTATTACTATGTTAAATATCTACAAATAATATTTTTTTTTCCTTAAATTTAGTTTTTATAGTTAGTTAATGAAAATCATTCACAGGTTTACACGTATTCTTCAAAATTATATTTTCTTAATATTCAAATATTTACTTTTGAATATTTTCCTAACATTAAAATGTTTGCTTTTGAATATTTTCCTAATATTCATATGTTTACTTTTAAATATTTTCCTAATATTCAAATATTTACTTTTGAATATTTTCCTAATATTCAAATATTTACTTTTGAATATTTTCCTAATATTTAAATATTTGCTTTTGAATATTTTCCTAATATTCATATGTTTGCTTTTGAATATTTTCCTAATATTCAAATATTTTTACCTGGATCATTTTCAGTATTTTAATCTTTCGTCCAAATCTGAAAGCCTTCATTACAAAACTGCAGATTACATTTTATAAGTAAAGTAATATGAGATAACGGTCCGTGGTCTGTCCAACTCTGTCCCACATTGTCTATAACTGAATTAATCTTGTGGTGTCTTATAACCAGCAGTCAATGTGAAATAGCTTTCCAGAAAGTAATCAAAAGGTGATTTTGTAAAAGATTTAAACAAAGAACGAGAGTGGCACGTGATCCCTTAATTGCCTGTCATTTCACAATGATCGCCGAACTATTCACCTTATTTTCTGCGTACGTCTCTGCTGTCACTTGTTATATTTTTATCGGTATTTCAATGACAAATAAAGAAACACTGAAACATTTATGTGAAAAACACGTTCATTTTGTGTATCCTTCAAATAATTGAATTATGATCGTCTAATTCAATTAATCATGATGTGACATTAAGGACCAATGACAACATCGCCACACATCGCCAAATAACTTGCCAAAGGGTTAAAGGAAGGCCAATTTTTATTAAAAGAGGAAATTCATTTATTAAATTATTATTGATTCAGCATTGACAGCCAAGTATTTAATTGAATTAATTTTGACACACTTAACTTCAATACTTTAACACATTTGACTTAATTTTTTACACACGGAGATTTAAGCCTAATTTTCCACATTCATGATAATTTACGTTTTATTCATTTCTGTAATTAAAAAAAAAACTGCAAAGATAGCTTGATCAGCAAGTGCTTCTTGTGTGTCCGGGTCTCCAGAATCTAGAGTTCAATCATTTCACAATGATCGACAAGCTATTCATCTTATTTTCTGAATAATTTTTACACATATTAAGGCTTCCTGTCACTTATTATATTTTTATTGTTACTTCAATGATAAATAATAAAAAAAAAAAAGCACTGAAACTTTGATATGAAAAATTAAGTTCATTTTGTGTATATAGAACCTCTAACTCAATTAATCATGACGTGACATTAAGGACCAATGACAGAATTGCCACTCATTGCCAAATAACTTTACAAAAGGTTAAAGGAAAAGCCAACTTTCATTAAAAAATAAATAAAAATGATGAATTTTTATTTATTAAATTATTATTGAATCAACATTGATAGCCAAGGGGCCTGAATGGCTGAGTGGCTAGCACTCTGGCGCTCGGTACCACAGGTTCCGGGTTCGAGTCCCGGCGGTGCCCTGGATGTTTGTAGTGGTTCGGAATCCACTTTAAACCGTAGGTCCCGGTCCTAATAGGATCGTTGCGGGGGGGGCATTGTTACTCCGTGGCTTATCTTCAAGTTACACGCCTTCTGGGTAATGCAAAGTGAGTTACGTCTGTGCAGGGCTTGCTTTAAGCATCCTAGACGAAGTTGTCTAAGTGTTTGTCAGCTGCATTAGAAAGAAAAAAAAAAAAACATTGATAGCCAAGCCGATTTTATAAACTTGAAAATTTAAGCCTAGTTTTCTTCAGTACATTTATTTGAAAAGAAATGCTAAAACGATGTGATAAATAAGTACTTCTTGTGTGTTCTGTTTTCCAGAATCTAGAGCTCAATCGTTCCCGAGGCTTTTTGTGAAATTAAGAACCAACAACCCTGTATACCACTGACCCTCATTTCCAAATTACTTTACAAAAGGTTAGTGGAAGGCCAATTTTTGTTAAAAAATAAATTAAAAGATGAATTTCATTTATTAAATTATTATTGATTCACCATCGATATATATGCCCATTTAATTAATTTTCAACACATGGAAATTTAAGCCTAATTGTTTACAAAATGTATCATATTTTATGTTTTATTTAGTACATTTAATTAAAAACTATTACAATAGTGGTGAGTGAACAAATGCTTCTTGTAATGAGTGAACTAGTGCTTCGAGTCACAGTGAACAAGTGCTTCTTGTGTGTCCTGGTCTCCAGAATCTGGAGCTCAATCATTCTTGGGGCTTCTTGTGACATTAAGGACCACTGACAATATGGCCAAATAACTTGCCATAAGGTTAAAGGGAAGGCTAATTTTTATTAAATATATAAATAAGAAAATGAAATTCATTTATTAAGTTATTATTAACAGCCAAGTCTATTTACTTAATTTTGTACACATGAAAATTAAAGCCTAATTTTCTACAATATTTATGATATTTTACGTTTCATTCAGTACAGTTAATAAAAAAAAAATTGTAAAAACAGCGTGATCAACAAGTGCTTCTTGTGTATCCTGAGAGTCCTCTTGTGTGTCCTGAGTCCTTCAGAATCTGGAGCTCAATCATTCCTGGGGCTTCTTGTGACATAAAAGATCAATGACAGCATTGCCACTGATTGCCAAAGGGTTAAAGGGAAGGCCGATTTTTGTTAAAAAATAAATAAGAAAATGAAATTCATTCATTAATTTATTAGGGATTCAACATCGATAGCCAAATCAATTAATTTTCTACACATGAAAATTTAAGCCTAATTTGTTACAACATTTATGATATTTTTCGTTTTATTCAGTACATTTAACTTTAAAAAAATGTAAAAACAGCTTGATAAACAAGTGCTTCTTGTGTGTCTTGATCTCCAAAATCTAGAGCTCAGTCATTTCACAATGATCGGCAAGTTATTCACCTGAATTTCTGTATACGTTTTTACGCATATTAAGGCTTGCTGTCACTTATTATATTTTTATTGGTACTTCAATGAAAAATAATAATAAAAAAAAAAGCACTGAAACATTTATGGGAAAAACAAGTTCATTTTATATATAGAGAATCTTCTAATTCAATTACTCATGATCTGACATTAAGGACCAATGACAGCATTGCCACTTATTTCCAAATAACTTGCCAAAAGGTTAAAGGAAAGGCCAATGATTATTTAAAAATAAAAAATGAAATTCATTTATTAAATCGTTATTGAGTCAATAGCGATAATCAAGTCTATTCACTTAATTTTCTACAATAAAAGTTCATAAATGTTGTAGAAGATTTAAGCCTAATTTTCTACAACATTTATGATATTTTACATTTTATTCAGTCCCTTTAATTTTTAAAAACTGTAAAAACAGTGTGATAAACATGTGCTTTTTTTTTTGTGTCCTGGTCTCCAGAATCTGTCGCTCAATCATTCCTGAAGCTTCTTATGATATTATGGACCAATCACAACATTTCCACTCATTGACAAATAATTTGCCAGAAGGTTAAAGGGAAGGTTAACTTTTGTTAAAAAATAAATAAAAAAAATGTTTGTAGTGGTTCGGAATGAATTCCATTGATTAAATTATTATTGATGCATCAGCACTTGATAACCAAATCTATTCACTAAATTTTCTACAACATTTTTGATATTTTAGGTTTCATTCAGTACATTAAATAACAGTATACGTACAGTACATTAATTAATATTAATTAAATTAAATTAACAGCAAGATAAGCAATTTCTTTTGTATCCTGGTCTCCAAAATCTAGAGCTCAATCATTTCACAACGATCGGCAAGCTATTCATCTCATTCTTATCTAATTTTTTTGTACATATTAAGGTCTCCTATCACTTATATTATTATTGATACTTCAATGATAAATAAATTTATGTGAAAAACAACCTTATTTTGTATGTATAGAGTCTCTAACTCAGTTAACCATGATATGACATTAAGGACCATTGACAGCATTGCCACTCATTGCCAAATAAATTGCCACGAGGTTAAAGTGAAGGCTAATTTTTATTAAAAAATAAATAAAAATTATGAAATTCATTTATTAAATTATTGTTGGTTCAACATTGATAACCAAGTCTATTCACTTAATTTTCTACCGATGGAAATTAAGCCTAATTTTCATGGGTGAAAATCATGATATTTAATTAACATTTTGATATTTATATGAACAAAATTTATGATATTTTATGTTTTATTCAGTACATTTAATTAAAAAAACAGTAAAAGCAGCTTGATAAACAAGTCCTGCCTCGAGTGTGTCCTGGTCTCCAGAATCTAGAGCTCAATCACTCCTGAGGCTTCTTATGACATTGAGAACCAATCACACTGCCAAAAGGTTAAAAGAAGAACCAATTTTCGTTAATTCTTCTATGATATTCTTTATTAAATTATTATTGATTCAACGGTAATATCTAAATCTATTCACTTAATTCTCTACACATGAAAAATTTAAGCCTAATTTTCTACAATTATAACAAATAACCTTTCGGTTTCATTCAATAAATTTAATTAAAAAACCAGCGTGATCAACAAGTGCTTCTTGTGTGTCCTGGTCTCAGAATCTAGACCTCAATCTTTCCGAGGCTTCTTGTGACATTAAGGACCAATGACAGCATTGTCACTTATTTCCAAATAAGTTGCCAAAAGGTTAAACTGAAGGCCAATAATTATTAAAAAAAAAAAAGATGAAATTCATTTATTAAATTATTATTGTTTCAACATTGATATCAATAATCAAAGTCAAGCCAAGTTAAGATAGTCAAGTTTATTCATTTAATTTTTCTACACATGAAAATTTTAGCCTAATTTTCTACAACATTTATGATATTTTACATTTATTCAGTACAGTTAATTAAAAAAATCTTTAAAAATAGAGTGATAAACAAGTACTCTTTGTGTGTCCTGCTCTCCATGAAGCTGGAATTCAGTCATTAATGAGGCTTTTGTGACATTAAGGAGCAAAAAAAATGAGCATTGCTTCTCATTGCCAAATAACTTACAAAGGGTTAAAAACAAGACCAATTTTTATTAAAGATAAATAAAAAGATTAATTTAATTTATTAAATGATTATTGATTCAACATCGATAGCCAAGTCTATTCACTTAATTTTCTTCACTTGAAAATTTAAGCCTGAGTTTTCTACAACATTCATGATAATTTTATATTTTATTCAGTGCACTTAATTGAAAAAATTGCATAAGCAATGTGATAAATAAGTGCTACTTGTGTGTCCTGGTCTATAAAATCTGAGCTCAATCCTTCCTCAGGCTTCTTGTGACATTAAGGACCAATGGCAACATTGCTACTCATTGAATAATAAGAAAAAAGGTTAAAGGGAAGGGTAATATAGAAGGTTAAAGGGAAGGACTATTTTTTATTAAAAAATAAATAAGAGAATGAAAATCACTTATTAGATTATTACTCACAGCCAAGTCTATTCACTTAATTTTTAACACATGAAAATTTAAGGCTAATTTCTAAAATATGTATGATATTTTACGGTTTATTCAGCAGTTAATTAAAAAAATTGTGAAACTAGCGTGATCAACAAGTGCTTCTTGTGTGTCCTGGTCTATAGAATCTGGAGCTCAATCATTCCCGAGGCTTCTTATGACATTAAGGACCGACGACCCTGTACACCAGTGACACTCATTGCCAAATAACTTTCGAAAAAAATGATAGAAGGGGAGGTCACCGAACAGAAAGGGGAGGAATACGATCTTTTAATTATTGATCATTCTCCATCTGACCTACATGCAATTAAAGAAACGGGTTTCAGAGCCACGTGATTCACTGTAACTTTGTCGGATGGTACGAAGGGGAGGGGATGGGTCAAGGAAAGTTGTGATCAAAACGAGTTTTTTTTCTTTTATTCTTTCTTTTTTTTTTTACCACAAGTGGTCAATAAAATTTGAGCTTTCCTCGATGTCACAGGTGATTTCAATTGTAGAGAAAAGACTTCATCCACAAAGGAAAAAAAAAAAAAAATCATTCAGGAAAATCTTGATGCTTTCTTTTCTGTTTTATTATTATTATTCCTTTTAGCAATTTGTTTTTGTTTTTGATGTTCTTGGATGGAATCAGTTGCGTGAAATGATTTTAAATTATTTTGCTTTCTCTACCAGTCTTTTTTTGTTGTTTTTATAAACAGTTATTCGCTACTTCTTTTTTTTTTTTTTTTTTTTTTTTTTTTTTTTTGGAAAGAACAGTTATTTTCACTAATTAACGTTATTTAAAGGAAACACTTAAGTAAGTGGTATCGTTACAAAATAATCAGTCCCAGATTGACTTAGTAAACGTAAATAAAGGAAAATAATAATTTATAATTGAGTTTCTTTATAAAAATAACAAAATCAGAATAGACAAATGGAAATAGAAAAGTGTAGCAATAGGCGTGAATGGCCGAGTGTCTAACTCTCTGTCTCTCGGTGCCACAGGGTACGAGTCTCGGCAGTGCCATGGATGTTTGTAGTGGTTCGGAATCCACTTTAAACCGTAGGTTTCGGTCTAACAGGATCGTAGGTCCCGCTTTTAATATGATCGTAGGTCTTGGTCTAATATGATCGTAGATCCCATTTTAATATGTTCGTAGGTCCCATTTTAATATGTTCGTAGGTCCCATTTTAATATGATCGTAGGTCCTGGTCTAATATGATCGTAGGGCTTTGTCTTGAGGTTTAGTTAGTCTTCAGTCTTCGTGGTTCTTAGCTAAAATGAAGATGCATATTACCCTTAGCCAATTGGTCCTGCCCCCTGTGGCAGGGTCTTCTGGACCTGGTGTAGGCTTTCCTTCACCCAGGGGATTAGTAACAACAACATGAATTTCATTGGGGAATGAACATTTTAATTTGAAGTTATCTATATAAACTAAAAAGTTCATCAAATTTGAATAAATTGGGATGATAACTTATCTTTATAAAATACAATGTAACTGACGTAAAAGAAACATATATTTTATGAAAAAGGCACCAATAAGAGTATTATTCTCCTTTGTCATTAGTCACTACAAACCTAATAATAGTTTTTAATATTATTCATTTATAATGATTACATCTTGATATGTATCCAAATTAAATATACAAAAAAGTTATTAACAACTTTAAATGTCAATAACTTTTTTGCACATCGTAAACTTCAAGACAACTTTTAACGATCATATTAGGCCGGGACCTACGGTTTAAAGTGGATTCCGAACCACTATAAACATCCGTGACACCGCCGGGATTCGAACCCGAAACCTGTAGGTCCGAGCGCAAGACACTCAGCTATTCAGGCCCCCAATTAAATGTGCAAAAAGTTATTAGCATCTTTCTATGTTAATAATTTTTTTGCAAATCAAATTCAACGTGTAAAAAGTTTGCACATTGAATTTGGATACATATCAAGATGTAGTCAACTATCAAGAAAATATCAATATTTTTATTGATGCCTTTTTCATAAAATAAGTCCCTTTTACATCAGCGATATTGTATTTTATAAAACTGTGTAAAAATTTTTAACATTCTTATGTGTTGATAGCTTTTTTTTTGCACATTGAATTAATTAGTTATAATTTTTTTAAGTTTTTAATTAACCAATTTTTTGTAAAATAATACTTTAGTGTATTAAAAAGGGCCTGATGGCCGAGTGGCTAGCCCTGTGGCGCTCGGTACCACAGGCAACGGCTCAAATTCCGACGGTGCCATGGGTGTTTGTAGTGGTTCGAATCCACTTTAAACCGTAAGTGCCAATCTTAATTGGAGCGTTGCAGGGGCATTGTTACTCTGCGTCCGTAGCTTATCTTCAAGTTACACGAGCCCCCTGGGTAGTGCAAAGTGAGTAATGTCGGTGTAGGCCTTATGGCATAAAAAGATCACGGTCTCGCTTGCCAGCTGCATTAGAAAAATGAATTACATTATACAAAAATTTAAAATAATTTGACATTGTAATAATTGAAATTTATACATTAATTGTAAATATGATTTCTATGCATATTTTTCATTGAATTGTAAAAGTTAAACATTGTTAATCGTCTTTTAATAAATAATTTATTTCTTGTAAATTTAGTATATAATTATTTATATAAAACTGATAAGAAATGACTATTATATAATGATAACAAGATATATTTATGCATGCTTTTCTTTTAATTATAGATTAAAAACTCTTTTTGATAGAAAGATGTTTTTAAGATTACTTTTCCAATCACATTATTAGATTGTACGATTGAAGGTCAATTTGATTTTTATTCTTGTCACAATAAATGTTAAATACATTTTCAAGCTATTATAATAAAGACGAATGCTTGCAAATGTAACTGGCAGAATCAATTGTCATATATAATCAATCTCAGTTTTAATGACTGATTTGAATATTTGTAAATTCATCACAGATTCTACATTTATTTTTAATTTTTAATTGCTATTTACGAGAAAAAAATTCCACCACGTAGAACGACAACCTTGAAATTAAATAACGAAGTTAACAAATATAGTAACAGTAAAAATAAATTTTGGAGTACCTGCCATCATTTTTAAGCATATTAAACTTCCTAGATATTATTTTCATGTATAAATATTATGGCACGCTAAATATGTAGACATCATTTCAAAATAACCTTATGTTCAGTTTATATCATCACGCCACTAAATTAACATTAATTTCTTAATGTATCTTTATCTGGGCCTGAATGGCAGAGTGGCTAGCGCTCTGGTGCTCGGTACCGCAGGTTTCGGGTTCGAGTCCCGTCGGTGCCATGGATGTTTTAGTGGTTCGGAATCCACTTTAAACCGTAGAGCGTTGCGGGGGCATTGTTATTCCGCGATCGTGGCTTATCTTTAAGTTACACGCGCCCTCTGGGTCATGCAAAGTGAGTAACGTCTGTGCAGAGCTTGCCTTAAGGCATCCAAGACCAAGCTGTCTAAGTGTTTGCCAATTGCATTAGAAAGAAAGAAATATATATCTTTATTTTATCTAAATACACATCTTTTTTTAACACAAATATAAATTTATTTTTAAATCACCACAGATTCTACACTAATTTTTAATTTTTAATTCCTATTTACGAGAAAAAAAAAAATTCCAGTATGCAGAAAAGCAACTTTCAAATTAAATAATGAAGCTAACAAATATAGTTACAGTAAAAATAAATTTTGATGTCTGTCATTGTTTTTAAGTAATTTAAAACTTCCTACATATTACTTTTCAAGATCTGGGTATATTTGGGAATATTTTAAGGGCTATTCTTGGAGGTGTTAGGAAAAATATTGTTAGAAAAGACAGTACAACGCAGAAATTTATAAATGTTATAAAGACTCAGATATTATAAAATTCATTAAGATCAACAGATTAGACTAGACTGCTCATGTATTTAGAATGAATGAGTTAAACCCTGTAGAAAGGCTCGTTTTGGCAAAGCCACAGGGACAAAGAGGAAGAGGACGACCCAAATTGAGACGGATAGACGCAGTTGAAAAAATTTTGTTGTACTAAAGGCTAAAATTGGAGGACCATTGTCACCCAGAAGAATGCATGGAAATTTCCTTAAAGGAAAGCCTTGGCCCACCCTGGGCTGTCGTGCTATTGATGATAATGAGATTACTTCAGGTATAAATATTGTGACACAATAAAAATGTAGACATCATTTCAAAATATGCTTATGTTCAGTTTATAGCACCACACCATTAAATTAACATCAATTTCTTAAACATTTAAAAATATATCTTTAACTTACCTTAATATGTATCTTTTTTTATCGTAAATTTAAATACATGAAACAAGTTTCATAATTTAAAATAAATGTTCAATTGATTATTTCAAATCAATTTAGAACATGATCCATTAAATCAATTAGGAAACATGATTACAAAAATGTATATTCTTATATTCAAATCAACTTAAAAATAAATTTTGAAAGTTCCGTCATCATTTTCTAGTATATTATTTCTAATATATATAAACTTCCCAGATATCATTTTCATGTATAAATATTATGACACAATGAAAATGTAGAAATCATTTCAAAATAACCTTATGCTCAGTTTATATCACCATAACATCAATTTCTTAAACATTTAAAGATATATCTTTACTTTACCTTAATATACATCCTTTTTAATTGCAACATTTAATTACATTAAACTAGTTTCATAATTTGATATAAATTACGATGTTTCAAATCAATTTAGAAAGTTGATGCATTAAATCAATTAGGAAACATGATTACAAAAACGTGCAATCTTAGTATGCAAAATAATAAAAATAATAATGATAATTTTCCAACTTCGACAAAGAAAGTTTTTTCATTCATTCCATTACTTTAATGAAATAAAAATAAATATTTTTTTGAAAACTCTTTTACTATTTGATAAGATGGCATGGCATAATAATGTATGAAAGTAATGAGTATTTTCACTTTGTCATGCTTTCAAGGGACAAGACACTTGTGAATCTAGTACATCGTTCATTAACGTATCAAAGTACTTTTCTCGGAATGACACATTGACCCCGACATTACTTGACTTTTTTTTTTTTTTTTTGAGTTCCCTGGCATATCTTAAGGAGTGTTTTACTTTTTCATGTAAAAAGAGGTTAAAGAGTCAGAAGAGATATTTAAAATATCTTGATTTGAAGAGATAATCTGCGTTTATGTTTTTCTGTTGGAATTGAAAGTAATTTTTTTTACCTAAGTAAAGTTCCTTATTTCAAGATGATTAAGAAATTCCACATACTTATAAAAAAAGTAATATATTAAGATAATGCTAATATATTGTATAATATGTACAGAGAATTCAGAAAAAAAAGTCAAAAAGTCGTAAATACATAAGCGTTAGTCAAAATGCCATATCTCAACGATGCAAGTTTAGAGATAAGAACCACCGGGTGGACAAAGATAAACTTTAATAGAAGCCTGAAAAGAAAGCATAAATTTTTTTAAGCGTATTAAAACTTCATAGATATTATTTTCATGTATAAATATTGTGACACACTGCAACTGTGGTTCCACCTACGCATCCATGTTCCTCCTACGCATTGCAAGAGCACTCCTTGCGAAGTTCAGAAGAGATCATCAGTTGGCATCGAGACTCGCGCCCGAGAGGACACATAGCGCAACTGGCACTGAATTATAATCTTTAATCAGAGGTAGAAGTGGAATCCTTCTACTGATCTTTTATTATATATAGTTATATATAGTGTATACTATTTAAGAGTGTTTATATTTTATTGTGATGTTAATGTCGTATTTATGTATGTAATGTAATGAAAAAATAAATCTGTGTGGTCTTGGACTTTGACTCGGCTCGACCACACCCAGATCCAGCTGCACAAACAAATAAACCGCCATCTACTATAACACAAAAAATGTAGACATCATTTCAAAATAACTTTATATTCAATTTATATCACCATGCCACTAAATTAACATCAATTTCCACGCCATCAACAACGCATTTAACATGATACTTACATAGAAAGGTCCTCAAATGACAGTCTCACCATATAGATATCGAAGCATACACTCGATGAATGTATGCTTGGATATGCACGGTGGTAGTAGCAGTAATGCACAGTGGTTATCACATGCACTTTAGTTCAATAGGGTAGTGTCTACAAAATTGAATGTATCAATCAGATGAGTAACTAAGAATTTGTAGAAATTGGAGTTATTTATAAAAATTCCTCAGGTATACCATAGGAAAAAGCAAATGATCCAGATGTGATCATGGTGGCTACATTCCTACTATATTTAACAATATGGGTATTCTATATCTAACAAATCATGCACGGACGAGTTAAAATGCGCTGGTGCTCCATCATGCTGGAACCATAAGATATGTATTATCGATAAAGGTACGTTATCAAGGAAATCAATTAGTACGTTACGGAAAAAACTGAATATGATATATCACATGTCTGAAGTTGAGGCAGCAGAAAAGTTCCAACAATTATTTGCTCAGTATTCTATGTAGTTCACATATTTAGAGACCAGAAGAACTTGATTTATTTTCTTGCACATTAAATGAGAATTAGACGCTGTCGTTGTTAAAAATCTCATTTCGTGTGAGTCCATCCGTTGAAGACTCGCATCCAATCATCCGCCTATCCAAATATGGGCAATAAAATCGTTGTTTGTTGCATATTGTTGCAATAAAATCATTGTGGGTTTCATATTGTTGCAATGAAATTATTGTTGGTTTTCATATTGTTGCAATGAAATCATTGTTGGTTTTATATTGTTGCAATGAAAATATTATTGGTGTCATATTGCTGCAATGAAATCATTGCGGTTTCATATTGTTGCAATTAAATCATTGTTCGTTTCATATTGTTGTAATGAAATCATTGCTGGTTTCATATTGTTGCAATGAAATCAGCAATGGCCATTCGAAAAAATAGATTCGTTGTTGAAATTTATCTGGAAGTATCTCTTGTAAAAGAATGAGTACAGTCTCTTTTTCTTAATATTCTATGTACAGTAATATTACTCACATTTAACTGTCTGACGAGTGTGTGTGCTCAATACGGATTTGCCTCGATCCATACGTGCGAGGTGTCTTCCTATACTGCTGTAAGCCTGCCGTCGTTATTGCCACCTATACCATGGCGATAATTTGTTGGGAGAATCTATCCAATACCTATCAATACCTATCTACCATCAACCTGCGGATGACATTGTCGTCCCGATAACGTATGATAAATACTGAGAGATATATTTCTTCCCCTTTTTCGTTATGGCTTACCTCTACAATGAAATATTCTATGTGCAGTAGTGTTACATTTAACTACCTGACGAGTACTAGTGTTTACAATCAGGATTTGCCTCAATCGATCGTCATGTTGTACTGTTGTAAGGCTGTCTTTTGTTACTGCCACCTACACCATAGTTATAATTTGTTGGATGAATCTATCAATCTTTACCTATCCAACCTCAGGTGACATTGTCGTCTGAATGACGGCATGATAAATACTGACAGATATAATTCTTTCCGTTTGTTATGGCTTACTTCTACACTCATCATAGATAAAGTACATTTCACAATATTCACGAACGGAATACGTTATCACTTCGCAAAGATTGCCTGTCGTTCCCAGCGAACAACGGTTGTTCACTTGCATAACAAACACGAACTTATCGTTTATCTCTCTTTAAAATGTTCCCTTTCGCAAGCCTAAGGGTTTTGTTTTTATTTTTTTTAAATCTTTTTTGTTTCTCCTCCGTTCTGCAGGTTCACACCGTTCTAATCAAGATTATTTTACGTGCTCGGATGTGATTTCATGGTTTTTTCCCTTCGCACTTCATAAGAAAATTGTACATTGTAGAAATACAGTTACCTGAGGTAACTGTACTTCACTGTAAATTACATTATTACTCCGAGCCGAGGATTCTCAACCTGCGCAGTTTATGCGGTATTATCTGAACATTTATTATAACACATATTGTTACAATTGTTATTGCTTATCAGTACTGTATTCAATTAATAAAAGATAATTAAAAATTAAGTTTTTAAAAAGTATTTTCTTTTATTTAAGATTAATTTTGTTTTTCAATTCCTTCTATTAGCTCACACTTTCCCTATATATATCTGGTTCAAATTTTCAATCGTTCATATTATTTTTATTCATCCACTCACGTTCAAATACATTATTTTTTAACTTGTAGTGGATGGCACTTGATGCTAATACAGTTTTTTTTCAAACATTAATCAATTGATTAAATTTAATTAATTAATGTTAGTTTTTTTTAGATTTAAGTTGCATATATCTATCAATAGATGGCGCCAAATAAGCTTAAAAATTATTTATGAAGGACTTTCTGAAAACTTTCTGAAGTGAAAAAAAAGTAGGAATTGACTTAAAATTTTTTTTATATATATCTTGTTTTGTTGTCTTACAAATCTTCAAAAAATAAGATGCCCGATGATAAAATATCTACAGCTATCTAAGGAAGCCCAATATGCGATTATTTTTAATTTCAGAGTAGAATAATTTTTTTATATTACTTGTTTAAATGTCAATGACTTCCATCACCTACCAATTATCTGTTCAGGACACACAGAAACGGAAAACGAGGCTCTCGATTTATCCCAAGAAAATTTAAAAAATCTGATTGAAGCGTTTTTAAAATTACTAAAATTAATGGCAACGAAACACCTTCTAGATATGCATTGGTAGGAATTGTATGTTTTAAATCTAAAAATTTGAATCACGGATTTTGAAATACTTTCACAACAACACTCTGAAGTGAAAGTTTTGAATTTTGAAGAAGTTTTTTTTTTTTTGAAAGTCTTTTTCTGCTTTAGTAACCATGCAACTCATGTTCCAAACATTGAGAATTAATCAACATAGTTTGATAATAACTATTTTTAAAAAGAAAATGCTGCAGATGTTGTACAAAAAGCAGATGTTGTAGACAGAAATAAAGTTTCCCGTATAACTGGGATATCGTATCTGGAGGAAACAATTGTAATTAAATAAAAGCAATACACTCAACTGAAATAAAACACAAATATACGACCATTTTTCTTTCTGAATTGATCCTTTATATTGCAGTTTTCAGATTGCAGATTTACAGTCTAAATTTCGAGTTCATTTACAGAAATCTAATTAAAACTTGAACTGATTGATGAGTGGCCACAAACATACAAACCATGACAATAAACAAACAGTGAAAATGTTTTGTCACGGCTAAAAGGATATGGTTCAAACAATTTTCAAGATTTTCAAAATCATTATGTATGATTTTGAAAATCTTACATACATCATTAGAAACACGATTACCACTTGGTTGCTTTAACAGAGAGAAACTAAACATTTCTTATTTAATTATCGTATCAACTGAATATATGTCGATTAAAAATAATAAATTTTTTTTAATAAATATCTTTTAAATCTTACCTTGAAAAATGTTTTTAAAGTTTCTATTATTATATTAAATTAATAATTTTTAGTTGGTTTTCTTCAAAGAGAATTAAGATTTTAGATTTGGAAATATGATTGATGACCTATGTTCATTAGAAATTCGTCAAGCTTCAGTGATTCAGTCAGGCTTAAGTTACAGACACTCCTCCCTTTATTGCCGTATCGATTTTAGAAACCAAATATATCTCTCACATCTAGAATATGTATTATTGTTTTTATAATTCTTTCTTGTTTAGTTTTATTTCTTTGTTTCTTGTTGATGAAGATCATCCCAACTTCCATGATAATTTGAAGGATGAGATGGACCAGTCACAGTTCGTCAAGATTCAGTGAGTGTCCCTTCGTAAACATTGTCTCTACACCAGAACAATTCAGATATTTGTCAATGGGTAGCACTATATACAAAATTAATTCATATATTGAAAATTTGTGGTCTGTAAATGGCATCATATACTATAACACTGTGTCCAAAAGTAAGACCAACTTCAACGCTAGAGATTCAACGTGAATCCCCACTCGCTTTGAAGGTCATCCCTGTCGATGACTTTTTAGCATGCATTGAGGATTGGAAAAAGTTGCCATTAGTGCATTGCGTCCGGAAAGGATTACGTTGAAGGCGATGAAATAAATTTGGAAGAATACAGAGTTTTTGAAAAAAAAAATAATTGGTCTTACTTTTTGGGCACAGTAGTATATTACTAGAAACACAATTATCTCTTTGATTTTTAACAGAGAAAATTGAACATTTCTTATTTAATTATTGAATCGACTGAATATAGTATCGATTAAAATTAATAATTTTTTATAATAAATATTTTTAAAACATACTTTGAAATATTTTTAAAAAATCTCAATTTTTAAATTCTATTTTTATAATTTTTTTAGTTTTTCTACAAATATAATTATTATTTTATATTTGGAAATCTGATTGATGGCCTATGTTCATTAAAAATTTGTCAAGCTTCAGTGATTCTTCAGTTACAGCCACTCCTGCTTTTACAGACATATCAGATTTATAAACCAAATATCATCTCTCACATCTAGAATATGTATTATTGTTTTTATAATTCTTATCTTGTTTAGTTTTATTTCTTTGTTTCATGTTTCTGAGATTCATCCCAACTTCATTGACAATTTGAAGGATGAGATGAACCAGTCACAGTTCGTCAAGATACAGTGATTGTCCCTTCCCAAACATTGCCTGTATGCTAGAATATTTCAGATAGTTGTCCAATGGGTAGCAATGCATACGAAATTATGTTCCCTCCATATATCGAAAATGTGTGGTCTGTAAATGGTTCTTATGCAGTAAGTATTGCACATTTTTAAATTAAAAAAAAAAAATATATATGTATTTGAAAGTTCAGATTTCATAAATGATATGCATTTGAATAAAAGATATGAATAAAAATTTATACAGAAATTCTTAAACTTATTTGTGTAGCTAAAAACAAGCCAAAAGTTGGAATTTCTTTTCTTAAAGTTTCTGTTTTATGTTTCACTTGTCCATTTGTTATTTGTTAGGATTATAATATCTTCAAAAGAGGTCCTTGGACGATCTTCCCCAACGAGGAAAATTCAAACCTAACAAACAGTTCAAATGATTACATTGATGAATAAAAACTTTTTTTCCTGTTTTTGAAAGAATTCTATTTATTCTTAAATGTTGCAGAAAAAAAGGTCTTTTTTTTTTTACTAAGATGACACATGATTTCGAATAGACATTTGTTTCTTTTTCGCAATAGGATCTTTAAAAAATTAGATTACCATAAATATTTCTGTAGTTCTCACTGTTTCATTATGTCAAACAATTTTATACTACTCTGGAATAACTTTTTCGAATCAGAATTAAAAAGAAATAACGAGTTTCAGGAATTTAGTGAATTATTTGTAATTTAAAAAGAAGTAGATACCGTTATAAAACTGACAATAGAGAGTTTTTGCATACCGTATTTTGGACGCCCGTTATTTTTCTCCCTAGTGCACATGGTCATAGGAAATTGCGCATGCATATCTGTAATAATGTTTCCTATGAGCATGCGCACTAGGAGAAAAAATAACGGACGTCCAAAATACGGTATGCAAAATAATCTCTAATATCTCAAAAAGTGGCAAATATGAGATGGATTTTATTTATCAGTTTGTTACCAAATATAGATATAATATATGCAAAAGGATTCCGGGATTAAATGGGAAAATTTAATTTTACCCTCCATTTATCATGTATATAAAGTTAATCTTAGTATCATATATATATCAGGGATGGGCAAACATTTTCTGTCGCCGGCCAAAAATCGAAGGAAAAAAGTTTTTACACGAGCCAAGATAAATTTTTCTAAAATTTAAAAATATTTATAATATTAATAACCATTTATTGTTATCATAATATTTATAATATTAATAACCAATAATATATATATACTTTGTTTTTGAAATATTTTACGAATAACCCAAAGAAGCACTAGAATACGTTGTACTTTTAATAATTTCACCACTATTCACAATGATGTTATATGTCCACAATCTTTCAATGCGCAATCAATAATATTGGAACTCGCGACAAAGAAAAAACTCTGACTGTAGCTTAAAATGCGTAGTCTGCCACATGTGAGTTCTAATTCACCTATATTGGATTCCATATGACTGCTCCCCGAGAAAGATATAACGTTTTGTTGACGCCAATCTACATCTATAACTAACAAAGAACTTCCTTTTAACACTTTACCGATTGAAAGCTGTCTGTGCTTGCTATTTCCGTCGATTTATGTTTTACAGAATAAAAATAAAAGTAAAAAGTAAAAAAAAAAAAGGAAGAAAAAATAATATTTAATCAAAGTAGAAAAGAGATATATATATAATAATATTTCTTCTTTTTCTTTTTTAAATATATATTTCTTTTATTTGCCTCGGATCTGCAATGATTTGGGGCTGTGTTTGCCCATCCCTGATACATATATATATAACGTTATGTATCAAAGGTTAATAGTTAGTTAATGGTAATGTATTTCTTAGAAACTTTTGGCAAATATTAACTCTTATAGTTAATATTATTTGCTGTTTATAAAATTCAAAATAAATAAAGAAATAGAAAGACGTTTTTCGTGGTATCACATACTTAAGGCAATTTTGTATCAAACCCTTTTATTACATTTATTTTAATAATAAAGTTTTATAATTGTAATTTTTTTCTTGCATAATGAGCATCGACAACCTCACAAAATAATAGAAAAAAAAAATTTAAAAATGATGAAAAATTTTTGTATTTGAAAAATGGCGATCCTTTGTGATAAATAATGTACAATTAATAGTTTTTTTCTAACATATTTTTAAAAATGATAAAAAGAGAATTTCGTCAATTCTAAAGAGCTTCATCTGAGGAAAAAAGACCGGATTTTCAAGGTCAGAAAAATAACATCCTGATTTAATTAGATGATTCTTTTTCGAAAAATTTCAAACTCGTTATCGCTCTTCAAATAATATTTCAAATCCAGAAAAAAAAAAAAAGCATCCGCCTTGAACTGAAAGGCAATTCTTTCAAGGCAAATATATATCAAGTTCATGGAAGTATTAGGAAATGCTCTTCCGGTCATTCTGTTCTATGAAGGTCTTTTAGGTTTATTGTTCAATTAGAGATATTTCTACTAGATAGATATTTTTAAAATAGATGTAGTTGATTAAAATTGACATGTTTGTAAACAGTGCAGTTATTTAATATAGTTAGGCTACAGTGAAACATTAGATAGATTTTGTAATTTAGTATATTTAATCATGTTAAACTGTAATTAAACTGTAATCGTAGTAAGATAAATCATTTTAATAGGAAATCATGATCAAATTTGCTTTATAAAAAATTTGTATTGAATTTAGTAATTAGAATTTAATTATAATTAATTATTTAATTTTCAGTACTATAATTATTTATAATTAACTTAATTAATTTGAATTATTTTTATGAATTCTAATTAATTAATGTATTCTAATTAATTACATTTTGTAATTAATTTAAATCAATCAAATTATTTTTAATTAATTATAATTAATTTTTTGTATTAGAATTTAATATAAAATTTATTTAATTAATTTTTTATTTTTATTAAAATTTATAAATAAAATTTTAATAAAAGTAATTTTTATTTAAATAAATAAATAAATAAATTTTTAATAAAAGTAATTTTTTATTTAAAAATAAATAAAATTTATATTAAATTATTTCATAACCTTTTCCTTAAGTAATTACAACAATCCCATTTTTGTTTAATCTATTATTTTTTAATTTTTAAAATTTATTATTTTAATATTCGGCTTTTAGTTTTGTTTTCTTTAGAAAATGAGTATTCATCAGTTGCCTCAGTTTTACTATTTTTGTTGGGCTTGAATGTGGATGCACAGATTTTTGGAACTCACTAGCATCCGCAAACATCTCCACTAGGATTTGCGAAACATTTTCGTATACTTTTTTTTTTAAATATAACATAACAAAATAATTTTTAAATTAGATTTTATGAAAATTGAAAAAGATGAGATGCTTACAGGATACAGGATATACAGATGTCCACGCCATCATCAAGATACCAAATTCATCTGTTTTAAAGAATCTGAGAATTTCAGAAAAGCTTCCAGTGATCTTTTGAGTTCTTTCAGAAGAAAAAAAGTTGTGAGTATGTTTGATGGTACAGAATATCAGAGAACAGTAAAATTTTCAACTGTGGAATAGTTGAGTTCAAGTTTGAAAAGTTTCACAGAGAGATATTAGGGTTAATGAAATTGTGTTTCTGTTGAGGTTGACAGAGAGTGAGAAATAATGTGCCCATTTTTTATTTCTAATTTCAGTGGTAAAATTTAACAAAAAGATCCAAAAAAAGGCGATATGATCATGTTCTCTTCTATTTACACCTTTTGGTTTGATAAATTTTTCTTTAATTTTGGCAAATACTAGTTGTATAGTTTCCACCACATTTAGAACATAGTTTGACAGTGATATTTTGAACTTCAATGGTGGAAGAGGTTGCAATTAAAACACTGCATCGTAAGGTTTTTTTCTTAAAAAACACTGTTAAAAGGCAAATAAATGAATTGTAAACTACTTATGGTTCATTGCTATTGGCCTATACACGGGGCGTTTCGATTACAATTTCGGCGCCTGGAGACTTGCTACATATAAATATATATATATAGCAATATTCTCATTTTCCGAAAGATTATGTTCACGAAATATTTGGAGAGAATATAAAAGAAAGAAAAGTTATCCTACGTCAAGATTTTATCATGCAAAAATCATGAGATCTTATAGAAAATATTAAAAATACTTCAAATAAGATATTTTAGTTGAATTCGATATTTTATCATAAATAACATTTCAGTAGTTAAAAAAAATATTATTTTATGATTTTTATCGGATTATTAGTAGTAATAATTTTTCACATTATTATTTATTTTTCTATTGAAAATTTTCTATTGCAAATTTTATTTCCTGAAATAAAAATTTTTTTAGGCTTAAAAATAAATTTTAAATTAGATTTCAACATTTACAATTGATGCATTTTATTTTCAAGCTTTTCTTTCCTTAATTGTTTTTCCTTTCTTTGAAATTATAATTCAAATGTAAAAAATATGTATAAATTATCCTATCATTAATATACCATAAATAACTAAAAACCACCTAAAAAAATGTAAACAAGTATAGTAAACATTAAAAAAATTCTAATGTAACAAGGGAAACTGCAATGTTACTTTTCGGAGTCAATTAACTTTTGAGCTATATATTGGAAGTGAGTTTATCAATTGAAAGCACAATGACACGAATTGGATGAATATAAATTATTCACTTTCGAAATCATTGTGCATTTCAAATTGTATCAAAACAAAGAAATTTAAAAAAGAAATCGCACTACTTCTTACTGTTCTCGCGCATTTCAATTGAAATGTTATGAAAAAGAAAGTAGTCTGATTTCTACGAGTGATAACGAGATGTGGAATTAATTCTTGCTAGTCTGGTTTCTGGTGCCGTCATATCTATAAGTGAAATGTAGAATGAAAAAGAACAATGCAGAGAAAGAACTGTTCATTTACCTGAAACAATATTCTCATTGTTTCATTGCTTGAAGTTGAAAAGAATCTCAATTATCTGAGAAACAGCAGTACCAAAAGATTCATTTTATATGATATTAATTTAAGAATATAAATCGTAAATTAGAAAAAAAGTATTTTTAAGCTGTGTTGACATTTCTACTATTTGGTATTTTTAATTCTAGAATCCTTATTGTAAATTAATTTGTATTAAAGAAAACGAAGATGATTTTAACAGTTTTCAACTGGTTGCTAGAAGTTGAAAAGAATCTCTAATTACTTGAGAACCAGCAATGCCAGAAGATAAATTTTTATACGATATTAATTTAAGAATATAAATCGGTAATTAGAAAAGTATTTTTAAACTGTGTTGACATCTCTACTATTTTGATAAAATTTAATTCTAGAATCCTTATTATGAATTAATTTGTATTAAAAAGAAAAAATTAAAAGGATTTTAACAGGTTTCAACTAGTTGTTTCTTTGCTAGAAATTGAAAAAGAATCTCGAATTACCTGAGAACCAGCAGTACTAAGAAGATACATTTTATGATATTAATTTAAGAGCATAAACTCGTAATTAGAAAAGTATTTTTTTAAGCTGTGCTGACATTTCTACTATTTGGTAAAATTTAATTCTAGAACCTTATTATAAATTAATTTGAAAAAAGATAAATTAAAATGATTTTAGAATTTCATCTTGTTCCTTTGCTAAAGTTGGAAAGAATCAATCAGTGCCAGAAGATACATTTTATATAAAATTAATTTAAGATGATAAAATTTTGGTTATTAGGAAAGAATTTTTTAAAAGTAAACTGACATTTCTACTATTTGGTAAAAATTTAGTTCTAAAATTCTTATTATAAATTAATTTGTATTAAAAGAAAATTAAATGATTTTAACAGGTTTCAACTGATGTCTAAACTTTTAGTTGCGTAGATGGCATGTTGAAGAAAAAATATCGCAGGTTAAACTTAAAATTTATAATTTAACGATAAATGTTAAGCAAAAAAGAAAAGTTAGTCAATTTGCATGTAATCTAAGATATCCACTTCAACAATTAAGAATTAATCCATCACAACAGTTAATTGACAGTAACATATCCTTCTTTAATTTATTTACTTTTATATCATTATTAATCTTTAAACAGGTCAGGAAATATTAATCTGTAAATGTAGAAATATCATTGAACATAAAAATACAAAATGTTAATTTGTTTACATTGTTTTTTATTTTAACAATATAAAAATAAATTGCTTTCTAATGCTGAGCATTTTAGCCTATCAGTAATTAATTAATTTATTAATTTAAAAAGTAATTTATTGGTAATTAAATTAATTTTTATTAAAAAGAATCATTTGTCAATGGCAGACATGTAGCTGATTCAACGTTATATAATGGATATAGACCTGCTATATTGCAACCTCGTGTTGCTGCCATGGTTTGGAAGAAATTCCCTTTAAGAAGCCACAAGATTGACAACCTTCTCTCCATCTCCTCAAATCTAAACAAAAACATTCTGAATTAAGAATTAATCCTACTATCATCGATTCGTCATTACTTAATATTACTACGCCCGACGCTCTGCAATCATATTAGACCGACCTACGATTTAAAGTGGATTCCGAACCTCTACAAACATCCATGGTATCGTCGGCACTCGAACCTGAAACCTGCGGGGCACGGACCGGCAGTCACTATCTTCAATTACATTCTTATAATAATTTACTGTGAAATTGTGTAGAAAGATGGCAACTTACCAATATTTCTATCTTATCTTTTATCTCTGCATTTTTTTTTTATCTTTCTTTACATTTCTTTTTTCTGACATGGCAGTGCTGTGTAATGTGTGTCGAAAATATAATGCCGTTTTTTGTGTCTTAAAACCTGATTACAAGAATCAGATTCTACAAAGTTGATAAAAAAAAAAACATTGGAAAGAATTAAAAATACAATTTCCTTTGATAAAATAATTAAAAACATTTTTATGTTTTTAAAAGATTCAAGCGGCAAACAAAAGGAATGAAAACAGATAACATCAGATGACATGTAGGATAATTATATATCCACGTTATTTGACTTTAGGCATTTTAAACAACGCCATTTCAATTTGGCTTCTAGAAATATTTATACTCATTGTGTTGAACATAAACTGACAAAGACATTCTCTAAAAAGCAGTTATACGCATGACAAACCACCTACAAGTATTACTTAAATTAACAAAGAGCCATCCATTCAACCCATCCATCCTTTCTGACACCATACTACTGCAAGTGAAATACTGTCTAATCCCTATCTTCCTCTTTTCTCAACGCGAATGATTTTTGCATGAATAAGCACTGTGTGATTCAAACAGCTTCCATAAAAGCTCAGTGATTGCTTTTTTAAAATGCAAGTGATTGCTGCTTGTATCTCTTTAAACAATGGCAGTAATTTTAGATGCGTCATCACAAGGCATGAAAAGTATGGGTAGTCAGAACATCAAATTGAAAACAAATTCTTCAAAGAATTTGCTTTGTTAAAGAAAAGTTTCCCCCAATCATCCTTTTATTTTAAACCTTAATCAAATGGAAGTTAATGATACCCTGTTTTAGAATCATTTTATTTTTGATCGTTGGTGCATGGTGTAAAATATTATGTCTTTTATTTGGATCTATTGATAAAATCCATTTAGAGATTTTGGAAAGTTCTTTCAGAAATTGTTTCATATGACCTTGAAGTTTTGTAGCAGTTTTTTTTCCTCCTGCAAAAAAATTTTTGAATGGTACAACAAGGTAAGTTAAAAACTAAGCAGGTTAGAATTTCAATAGAATATTTCCTTCATTGTAACGTAAACCCGAAATCTTATAAAGATTGATGTTATATTTTTTCTCCAAATCTTATTTTTTTCTGTCTTATCAAGTTTTGAAAAAATGAATTACATAATTGATGGCAATTGATGGCAAATAATTCAACCTTGGGAAACATAGAATCAAATGTGAAGTTATTCAATTAAGCATCGAAAAATTAATCTTATTAATATCGCTTATTTCATTTCAAAATTGTGTGTAAAATTCAAAAGTTTAAATACTGAAAGGCATTTGCTCCTGAAAAATTTGAAATATATATTGCAATTCATTATATAATGGTTGGCAATTGTTGAAAAATTCAACCTTTTAATACATGCCTCATCTTAGATCTAGATTTTCCTCGTAGATTTCATACTTGAAAAATACACACTACGCGTAGAATTAAATGTGAAGTTATTCAATTAAGCATCGGTGAAATTAATCTTATTAGTATCGTTTTAATTCATTTCAAAATTAGGATTTAAATTCAAAAGTTAAAAGGTTGAAAGGTATTTGCTCTAAGGTATCCTGAAAATAGAGTATTACAATTTAGAAAATTAGCTGCAAAAAAAGTAAATATTTTAAAAAATATATTCCATAAAACACCTATCTTTTATTTTTCATAATTGTATAGTAATAAAAGTTTACTGACATACTTTCCTAGTTAATGCTTAAATAATATAAAAAACAAACTTAAGCAATAAGAAGTAATACTAACTAATAATACTAATTATTTAATTTTGACATATTAGCTGAGAGAAAGGATCGGAAACTTTATTTGACAACTAACTACATCTTAACGACTATTTTCGAATTAACTAATCAATACAATATTAAAAAATATTTTTATTTATTTACATAAGCTATTCAACGAAATCACCATTTTAAAGCGAAATCTGATAATATTTGTATAAATTAAAATTAAGCATTTCAAATGTTCATGGTACTTGTGAAAGAAATTTCTAAAATATTCAAAAATCCGGATTAATTTTTGGTAAGACTGAAATATACATTTTACTTTTCCGTCTGGCGATATTTCAAAGAATTAACAGAAGACAAGAAATTTTAATTTATTGAAGATTTCTAATCTTGAAATGAAAAAAATTTAAATTTAATTCATGGATTTTCTCACCTTTATGGTGTTGACCTATTTTGTTTATTTATCCACAAAAATTTTCACATATCAGTGATTCTCGTTATAATAGCAAGAAAAAGTTTGTAATAATAAAAAACTTCAAACTTCAACTTAAAAAGACTTTAGTTTATTGTACTCAATATAATATAATTTAGTAAATTAAAATATAATATTTTGTAAAAAATTAAAATATAATATTTTAATTTTAACAAAACTCATCGAAGTTTTTGTATACGATTTAGACTTGTATCGAATTTGCATATTTTACATTAATTTTCGATAATAGTTAAGAAATACTTTTTTCAAACTCTGACTGATTGATATATTATATAAAATAGTTCTGCTAAGAATATTTATTTATTAATTTTTTTAGTATAATTAGAATATGTTTGTGAACAGAGTAGGCAAGAGGACGTTGTTTGGAATTCGCAAACTAATTATTAATTTGCATTTGGAAAAAATTTTTATATTATTAACAAATTCCTCAAATACTATGTAGTATGTATAGTTTCTGAAAGCAGTATCTTTATGGGTAATGAGTTGACATTTGTGTGTTTTATGTTAAGAAATCCGGATAACTTTCATCAAACAGACAAATAAGATATTTACAAATGTCATTCATTTTTCTCGAGTACTGATCATTGCCGGAATCAGTTTCGCAAGCAGCACTCATGGTTTCTGAAATCAGTACCGCGCAAGGTACCATTTGAAGTAATGGCTTGAAATTTAGGCGTTTAAATCAGTAATGGTTGAAAATCAGAAAAACTTTCATCAAATAGACAAATGAGATATTTGCGTAAGTCATTCATCCTTCGTCGAGTACTGATCATTGCTGGAAACAGTTCTGCAACCAGTACTCATAATTTCTGAAATTAGTACCACAAGCGGTATCATTAAGAATAATACCTTGAAATTTGTGTGTTTTATGTTAAGAAATCAGGAAAACATTCATCAAAAAAGATTAGATAGTTACGCATGCCATTTCATTCTTCATCGAGTACTGATCGTTATCGGAAACAGTTCTTCAAGCTCTTAGTTTCTGAAATCAATACCATTAGGTGTTATTACACCTAATGGTACTGGTGGTACTAATGATAGTACTGATGGTACTAATGATGATACTAATAGTACACACAAATGTCAAGGTATTCCTTCACATTTGTGTGTTTTATGTTAGAAAATCCGGGAAAAGACAGATCATTAAACAGAAAGATGAGAATTTCATGCATGTCATTCATTCTTCGTCGAGTACTGATCATTGCTGGAAACAGCTCTGCAAGCAGTACTCATGGCTGAGAGTAGTACCACAAGTAGCAATAATCTTTTTCGAAAACAGAACTATGGGTGTAGGAGGTACTTATAATTTCTGAAGGCAAACACCATATCTGGATTTGCACCACAAGTTGATATTGTTTTTAATTAAAAAAATATTTTATTTAAAATTTTTATTGTGGCAAAACAAGTAGCTAAACAAATATACTTGAAAGAAAACAAAATTCACCAATTAATAACATAATAATTTTAAATGCTATTACGTTTTGATGCTAAAATTGAAAACAATATTCTGGAAAAGATGCTTTCCCTTCTTTCTTTTTTTAAATCATAATGATTCTATAATAAGCGTCCAATAAAGCTGGGAAAAAAATGATGGAAAGCCGAGCTTCTTTCTTACGTGAGTGCTTATTATTACCTGCCATGACTTTCTCCTACCTTAATGATCCATTAGAGAATACAGCATGACGAAAGGACACCTCTTGAGCAGTTTTTTGCTACCGAAATAGATTTATGATTTCGCAATAGCTTGGTTTTTTTAAAAAGAAGAATGCCTTTTCTTTCTCCACGGAAGCTTAATATGTGGGTGGATACGCTAAATTAGCGACGTTAAGACATCCGTTTTTAGTCAAACTGAGAATAGATTGATTTAAGATTAAATGAAATTCTTTCTTTAAGTGTGTGAGCAATTTAAGTTGATAATATTAATTTTTTATTACTTTATTCAAACTTATTTGGATTCAATTGAAAATATATAAATACAAATAAAGATATGATATTAATAAGATTACTATTGTATTTTTTTATAATTCAACACTTCATTTAATTTTGTTTAAGGGTTTCTGTTTTCTAAAGAATAAAAAAGAGAAAAAAAAAACCTATTTAAATAATTTTGCTAAACAGGATATATATATATATATATTTCTTTTTTCTTATCACGCTTGGTAGACAGAAACATCTAGACAAAGTTCAAGAACCCGTGTGGTCTCATGAAAGGATGGAAGGGGGATAGGGCAGCTTCTGTTGTCATGGAGCACCCGTAGGTAGAAATCTGACTTGGCTCCTTGAAGCTGGAGAAGGAGGGAAGTGCCTTCCGGGAGCACTTTTAGGGGGAAGTACTCCCATTTGCATATAGTATGGGGAAAAAAAAAAAAAAGGAAATATCCCACCAAGTAATCCAACTAACGAGGTAAGATCTGAATATCGGGTCTCCTGGATTTTTGAAACAGTGTCGCCAACAATGTCGCCAGCAGATTGAACCTCAGCCCTAATGCTCACCTGCAGCACGCGTTGTCGAGCCACGAGTCGGCCTACACGAAATATATTCCTACGTTTATGTTTTGATGAAAATTTGAACAAATATGTTTTGCATGAAATTCCATGTCTCGTGTTTTTTCCCTAATGATGCCATGGTGTTTGTAGTGGCTCGGAATCCACTTTAAACCGTAGGTCCCGGTATAATATAACTATCAAACTGCAGAATACTGGAAATACAGAAAGAATGTGGTAAGTTATTAATATAAAAAAACTCTTAATTTAAAAGAAAAGCCACGAAGAATTTTTTAAAAAATTTCCATAAATGATTGTTATTAGAAAAATAAGAAATCCTTTGACATATGATCATGAATTCCGTAAACCTGAAATATGGTGAATTGCAACAATTCTTTTCTGATCACACTGAAATTTATCTAATTCACTATTAAAGAGTTTAAAAATAGTGAAAATCAGGATGGATCAAACAGTACATCCCAAAATAACTGGGCAATAGAAAAATAAAAAATGATTTCACATATGATCATGAATTCCATAAAATTTAAATATGAAAATAGGATAGGATCAAACAATACAATTCTTTTCTGGTCACGCTGGAATTTATCTAATTTACCATTATAGAAGTTGAATCAAAGGCAGTGAAAATCAGGATAGATAAAAAATGCTACATCAAAAATAATAGCAAAGCGCAATACCATTATAGAAAAAAAGAATCAAAGACAGCAAATATGATCATTTAAGGATGGATAAAGCAGTGGCTTTCAGGCCGAATTCCATAAACATTAAATATAGTGAATTGCAACAATTCGTTTTTGATTCACATTGGTATTTATCTAATTTACTATTATAGAATTTAAAAATAGAATCAAGGAATAAAGGAAATAGGAATAGGAATATGGAATTTTGGAAACACAGAAAGAATGTGGTAAGGTATTAATATAAAATAATCTCTCAATTTAAAAGAAAATCCGCGAATAATTTTTTATAAAATGTTTTTATAAACGATTGTTATTACAAAAAAAACATAAGAAATCCTTTGACATATGATCATGAACTCCGTAAAATTAGGATGGATAAAGCCTCCCAACATGGTGAATTGCAACAATTCTTTTCTGATCACACAATTCTTTTCTGAGAAATTTATCTAATTTACCATAAGTTTAAAAAAATAGAATCAATGAATAAAGAAAATAGAATAGGAATATGTAATATTCGAAATACAGAAAAGAATGTGGTAAGGTATTAACGAAAATAATTTAAAAGAAAATTTTCATAAACGATTGTTATTAGAAACATAAGAAATGCTTTGGCATATGATCATGAACTCCGTAAACCTTAAAGTAAAAATGGTGAAAATCAGGATGGATGCATCAATACTTTTCTGATCACGCTGGAATTTATCTAATTTACCATTATAGAATTTTAAAATAGACAGTGAAAATCAGGATGGATCAAACAGTACATCCCAAAATAATGGGCAATAAAAACGGAATCCCAAAACATTCTTCTTTTTCATGCACTGTAACTAAAACCGAAAGTACATGCAACTACAAATAGCTGCCTTAAGACCATTACATCCCTTGCATTTTAAGAACACACGTTCTGCTTGTCATGACATATCATTTAAGGCTTCCGAGGATCATCTTCCACAAATCGTTGCTAAAAGGAAAGTTTCTGTATCTTCAGTATCGTGCCACGAGGTTCGTTCAACTCTGAAGACATCGTCCTGCCTCTTAATTAACCACCGTTGTTGAGTTTCAGTCGCAACGCTCCGGTACATTCTGTTCCGCCAGCAGAAGATTTCGTTTTCGAATGTTCTGGATAATCCAGGTTTGCCCTGTTCGACCGTTCGAAAGAGAAAACGGTTGCAGTTTGTTGGATGAAAGGCGAAAGTTTGGCATCGGACGAATGCATGCTGTGGTCCTCTGCCTTGTAGTCTGTGGGAGATATTTTTAACTGTTTAAATGATTCTTGCTGAGAGGGTAATGGGATGTAAAGACCGAAATTGTTTGGCATGACAGGATGTAGCGTTACGTGTTTTGCCCAAGACATAATTCGCTGTGAGTTTAACTGTCATGCTCGAAATGATTTCAATTAGTGTTTGCTCAGGAAACGGAACAAAATAAAATCATTAAGGTAAGAATCAAGCAAATGTTATGTATCCAAGGGTAGAAGGGTCGTTCCATGTCAAATCCTTCAAATCCACAAATGTCGACCATTTTTTATATCATCATTTCCTTTTATAATAAAAATAAGTAAGGCTATATTTAAACATGTTATAATTTAAAGTTTGCTTACATTCAAAAAAAAATATTTTCTGGAGTTTTTGAATAATTAATATAAAATTTCTTTTTTTTTAATTCTCAAGATTTTTTTATCCCTTTAGGCCCGAGAATGTACGATCGTGCAGATTGAGGCATTTTTGAAATTTTTCTTGGAAAATCCTAACCAGTACGCTGGTGCTGGTACTCCCCGAAACAGGGGGGGGCATAGAAGATTTGCATTATTTTTTAGTATCATTGGAGTCCAATGTCTGCGAAAATTTTTAAAAAGTAAAATTTAAATATAAAAATCTTTAGGTCTTAAAGAGTTAGATCAAGACCCATTAAAATTTCTTATATCTGGTATTAGGTATATCACTTTGATTTACCTTAATGAAAAATTTGAAAAAAAATTGAATGGTGGTGAATTTAAAGAAATCATATGCTGAAGTTATTAATTTTTTGACAAAAAATAATTAAAATCCAATTCACTTTAGAAGAAAACTAATCAACCATATTTACATTTAAGTAATCCATTATGTAGAACTAGAATTAAATCATTTGGTTTTAAATATAAAAATTGTAGAGAAGTTTTTTTAAATATAAAATTGTATTCAAGATCATTACAGTCAATGAGACCTTGAAGCTTGTTATTCAAGATGAAGGCAAAAAAAAAAAAACCCAGGGTAAATTTTTAATAACTCATTCTTTTTAATTTAAAGTATTTCATATTTAATTGTTCTTTTTAACTTAAAGTATTTCATACCAGGCTTACATTTAAGTTATCCACCATGTAAAATTACAGCTAAATCCTTTTATTTTAATTATAAAATTTGTAGAATATTTTTTAAGTATAAAATTGTATTCAAGTGAATTATAGCCAATGATAACCGGAAGTATTCAAGATACAGACAAAAGGCGCCAGGGTAGATTTTTAAGAACTCGTTCTTTTTAACTTAATGTATTTCATATTTCATGGTTCTTTTTAACTTGAAGTATTTCATATATATATTTTAAAAATATAGAATATATATTTTTAAATAAAAATTTTAAATATAAAAGTTGTAAAATAATTTTTTAAATCAAAAAATGTAGAATATTTTTAAGTATTAAATTGTATTCGATGTCTTTATAGATAATCAGACATTGAAGTGTGTTATTCAAGTTGAAGGCAAAAAAAAAGGCGCCAGGGTAGATTTTTAACAAATCGTTCTTTTTAACGTAAAGTATTTCATGCATTTAAAATCATTCTGTATAATGGCATTAAATAAATTTATTTGAAATATTCGATAAAAAGGAATATACGTTAATATAGAATATTAGGTCACACATAAATTTCCAACAAATGGAAAGCTGTAGCTGTGACATGTAACTGTCATTTCAAATTATTTTCGACTGAATCTTTTCAAGCGAACGTCAAAACAAAGAGTTTTTACGAAATTGAACAAGATGTTTTAAATCATTATCTTTTTGGACATTCAATTAACATTCTACTCGTGACTGTTTTGCAAGATTTCGTTCAGTCTGCGACTTTCTTTTACTTGACAAAACTGTTAATCAGACTTTTTATTTCTCTTTAGGTCACCAACTGTTCAAAACGCTGGACAGGATAAGGAAGACATTAATAACTATTTATTGACATAATTTTTAAGCTTCTATGTTTCTTCTCCGTTAGACATTTTCTGGACTTCAAGGTTTTCTGGTTATTTTATTTTAAAACTTTGAAAATGTATCGGCATTTTTAGCATTCGTTTCGCCATTGTATTTTTACTAAATTCCTCATATAGGTTCATATAGGTTCCTCATATAGATTAATTGTTCACTTTTAATTAATTAGTAGGTGATATAAAAAATTTAATCAATTTGATTCATTGCATTAAAGGCATGTTTTCTTAAAAATACGCCACATTTGTCCTGTTTAAGGAAGCCAAGTTGGCGACAGGTTTGAGATGAAAACTGTTTGGCAGAGTATTGACGAATCGATTTCTCGAAACTACAAAGAAAGACCATTCGAAATTTTGTATGAAAAGAGCTATTATTTCACATGTGACATACAAAAAATAAATAAAAAAAAATAAAGAAAAAATAAAAGTAATAAATCACCTAAACATTAATATGAGCATGAAAATAAGGCACACTGATCCGGTTTTAGATGACTAAAAATATAGCCAATTTGGCGACAAGTTTGAAAGAGAGTTTGGCGATGTTGATGAATCGACTTCTCGATGTTACAAAAGAAAGACTGCTCGAGGAATGTGCAAGAGCTATTAGTTCACATGTGTCACTCATAAATAAATAAATAAAATGAAAAAAAATAAACCATCCACATGTATTAATATAAGATGAAAATAAGTCACATTCATTCTGTTTTAGATGACTAAAAATATAGCCAAGTTGGCGACAGGTTTGAAGAAGAATTTGGCGATGATGACGAATCGATTTCTCGAAACTTTTTTTCTTTCTAATGCAGCTGGCAAAGACATGGACGTCTTGGATGCCTTAAGGCAAGCGCTGCACAGACATTACTCACTTTGCTTTATCAAGGGGGCGCGTGTAACATTAAGATACGGACGCCCCCGCAACGCTCTACGATCCTATTAGGACCTGGACCTACGGTTTAAAGTGGATTCGAACCACTACAAACATCCATGGCACCGCCGGGGCTCGAACCCGAAATCTGTGGTACCGAGCGCCAGAGCGCTAGCCACTCGGCCATTCAGGCCCGATTTCTCGAAACTACAAAGGAAGAATGCTCAAGGAGTATGAAAGAGCTATTAGTTCACATGTAACACACACAAAATAAATAAATAAAATAAAAAATAAACCACCCACGTGCATTTATACATAAGCATGAAAATAAGGCACATTCGCCCTGTTTTTAGAAAACTAAAAATATAGCCTAGTTGGCGGCAGGTTTGAAGAGGATTTTGGCGATGCTGTCAAATCGATTTCCCGAAGCAGCAAACAGCGACTGCTCCATGAGTATGAAAGAGATATTAGTTCCTAAGTAACAAATAAATAAATAACTAAACACGTAAGTCTGAGATCATTCCATAATTTCTATAAAATTATATAAAATATTCAAGGCAGTTAAGTGGTAGATTTAAGTGTGTAACAATGCTTCTTCAAAGCACTGCCAGAGTGCCCCCTGTGGGGCTCAGGATAAACGGTCAGTAGACCTCGAGACTCTCACACGAGACAAAGAACAGCGTTGCGCTACTGCTGAGAAACGTTTAGTTTATAGTCTCTCTTCCCGAGAGGAAATATAATTAATGCATACCCTGCGTATTAGTTGGCTTACAGACTCTGCTTCAGAAGAAGTATCTTTCGCGCCCCTTACGAGTACCTCAGTATCATGTTTTCGGTTTAGAAGTGGAATCCTTCCAAGAATCTATAATTATATATCTTTAAATGTGTTATTTATTGTATTTTCTCTAATTGTTTGTGTGTGGTGTGCGTACGTGTGTAAATAAAGATGTGTGTTCTCCAACTTGTGCCTCAAATACCTCAATCCAGCCAAACCCAGTTACTATTCAGTTTGCCCCAACCTGCACACTACAAGTGTTAAATCTATTAGCAATTGATTTATGAAAATAATTTACTGTTTATAATTTAGTAATTAGAGTTTTAACAGAATATTTTTTACTGAAAATAAAATGCTTTTACTTTGCTGAACAATTGTGCATACAGAAAGAAACTTAACGAAACCCAAATAATTCGTTTCCATATTAAAATATAACTAGCTAATTGAAAACCTGATGTGTTACAATTTTTTTAAGCTAATTAATTTTTAAGGTCCGTTTCCCGCCAATATTATTCGTTTTGCTTCTATTTTTTTCCTTTTCTAAGAATGAAAAATTTTAATATTTTTTAGAATAATTTTAATAAATTGTAATAATTTTTAAAATGGCCTTTAGATACAGTAGAAATAGAAGGATTGAAATAAGAACTACTTTATGATGATATAGCAATGAACTAATGTAATTTTAGAAACATAATACATATTTTCTACTATAGAATTTTGAAGATATAATATTAATAAGAGAATAGGGGAAAAATTCTTTCTGGAAGTACTAATCCAAGATAGATTAGATAAACATTTAATTTAGATATTTTTTTTGCAGCAAATTAAAATTAGAATTTTTACACTAATTTACAATTATAATTAGTTTCGGATTTGGTATTGTTTAAAATGTAATAATTGTTTTTTTAAAATGATAAATATTTATAAAATTTCGTAAATGTTTTTCACTTTTCATGTAACTTAAAGAGAAAAAAACTGTTTGAAAATAAAGTTTACTTAAAAGTCTTTTGTAAGTTAAAGTAGGTATACGTTTCGTAAATTGCCATTGTTCCAAAGGTCATTGTAAATTATTAAAAAAATAAACTTTACTATAAAGTCGTAAAACATTTATATATGTATAAATATATTTGAAAATGTATAATTTTCTATTACAAAATACTCGTTTAAAGAAACATCAGAAAATAATTCTTTTTAAAATAATTTTTCATTCAATATAAAAAAATTTAAAATAATTTCTTGTATTAAAATATTTTAATTGCATTTATTCTGATGGATTGTCTTATTTAATCGACCGTGCAACAGATCAATTTAAATCATTTTCAACAATATTTTTTGTCTTACAATTCACATCGTTTGAAAGCTGATTATTTCTACTTTAAATTACAAAATAATTTAAAAATCAGACCATAAATTAAATTAAATTGTTTTTAAAATTGGTATTGTTTAAAATTTAATAAATGTTTTTAAGTGCTAATATTTATAAAATTTCGTACGTTTATTTCACTTTTCATGCAATTTAAAGACATAAAAGTGTTTGCTGTTTGAAAATAAAATTTACTTAAATATCTTTCTCATTATGTTTTACTCCCGATAAGTTAAAGTAGGCATACTTTTAATAAATCGGCATTGTTCCAAAAAATCAGTATAAATTATTTTAAGAAATAAACTTTGCTTTAAAATTATAAAAATTAAGTATATATAAATATATTTAAAAATGTATAATTTTTCTATCGCAATAAACTCGTTTAAAAGAAACCTCAGAAAACAATTATTTTTAAAATAATTTTCATTCAGTGTAAAAACAATTGAAGAATGAATGCTGGAATGAAAAAATTTTTAATTGCATTTATTCTGATGGATTGTCTCATTTAATCGATCGTACAACAGATCAATTTAAAAATCATTTTCAATTCAACAGATCAATTTAAATCATTTCGAAATAAATATTTTTGTAATATGTATTCACATTATTTGAAAGTTATTTCTACTCTAAAATGTAAAAGAATGAAAAAATCAATCAATAAATGGAAGGATGCTACAATTCAGAATATGAAAACAATATTTTGTATTTCGTACTTAAAGGATGTATAAATCATACTTAAGCAACAATGAATAGAACGCATGTAATTGGAATAAAACAAACAAAAAATGGCTTAATTCAGTGAATATCATTGGTACAAATAAGTATATGTTTGAAGGCTCATTTTGTGCACACTTTAGGCTAATTAGACCAGGATCTTCAGTTTAAGATGGATTCCGATCCACCAACAAACATTCATGCCACTGCCAGGATTCGATTATCAAGTTTGTGGGATCAAAATCCAGAGCGCTAGCTAATTGACCATCATCATCATCTGTTCGAAGGAGAACAACTACCAAATGTTCCTTAATAAGCGACATGGCTTCTCTTAACTGCAATGGTTGCTTTAAGCTGTTTTTCTTCATATTCAACACTGGATTATCAACAGTTATGAATGTAACAGTGGTTATTTCTCAATATTTCAGTTGATGGGTGTTGATAAACCAATCGAAAGTTATTCAAAATTGCAGGATACAAGCTGGCCATTGATAACATTTCTTTCTAGAAGCTCTTCAATAGCCCGAGCTCCGTGTGACATGGCAATGTTATCAATAAAAACGAATTCTGTATCCATGCATCAATGGCACCTCAGAACAGACGCATGGGAGGAAGTTCATTTGCTGACAAAAGACATCTCTGGTAACAGTAATTTCATCTAAAATTTGGATCTCAGTCTGCCTGTTCATCATAATACCTCTACAGGCGATCACGCCTGTACCAACATATCATTACCTTCCTCCATATCAACTGGCCTTTAGAATAGCGTGTGACACTAAAACGACTCTCATCTGTAAACAGCATGTGACTCCGTTAATGAGATGTCCAGTCTTTTGTGTTGTTTACATCAGTATAAAAGATGATTTCGATGGATAGCTATCAATGGGATGCAGCATTTAGGACCATTGGGGAATAGGCCATCTTTTATGAACTCCTCTTGCCACAGTAAAAACGCAACATTTTGGGTTCTATATTCAGCTATTGAGCAATGTTTCCCATCCATAGCTTGTTAGATGCTATATTGAATATCCATTGAAGATTTTTTCTTGGTCCGTCAATACTAATCCCTTCATAAACATGTACTTAAGTAATGAAAAACTTTCCAACTGTGTAAATGTTTTTCTCAACGAACGCTTGCGACACTTTCAATTTGTGGAGGATTTTACTACATGTAAAAAGCCGTACAGATATTTTTTTCCAGCCATATCACACGCACAAAAAACTTGAACTTGTTGAGAATGTCTTCAATAGCGCCATTCGTCCTTCTTTTTGTTATAGTCTTTAACTGTGTACTCAATTGCACGTGTTTTTTTGTGCTCTCACATCACCTGTGACGTCTTGTTCCTGATATTTGCATAAGAATCACCTTTCTACTGAAATGGGTGTTCGTTGTAATGATCACACAAATTAAATGCTGATTTACATCATTATTTAACAATATAAATTTCATGCAATATATTCCTGTAACGATTAACGTATTAACTTTGCGAAATGTGAAATGAGACAAGCTATCATCCTAAATTGAAACTTCCCATAACTATGTTGAAAAATGTAATGAAAAATTTGTATCTATAGATCAGAGAAATCTTTCGTTGGACCTAAAATAAAGATACTTAAGACCCCAGATGTCATTGCTGTTTTTTTTTTTTTTTTCTAGCTTCAAACTGTAAAACAGATGCAATGTAATCACATAGCATAGTTAAAGCTAAATGGATTCTAAAACAATATTTGCTTTTCTAGTAGAAATAAATTTCATGTTAAAGCTACTGGCATTCTAAAACAATAATAAAGAAACCGAGTAATGCACTATTTGAATAGTATATTTGCCTTTCTAGTAGAGATAAATTTCATGTTAAAGCTACTGGCATTCTAAAATAATAATTATTTGAATGTTAATAGTATATTTGCCTTTCTAGTAGAGATAAATTTCATGTTAAAGCTACTGGCATTCTAAAACAATAATTATTTGAATAGTATATTTGTCTTTCTAGTCAATAAGTAAATTTCATGTTAAAGCTACTGGCATTCTAAAACAATAATTATGTGATTAGTTAATTATTTGAATGTTATTTGAATAGTATATTTGCCTTTCTAGTACAGATAAATTTCATGTTAAAGCTACTGGCCTTCTAAAATAATAATTATTTGAATAGTATATCGCCTTTCTAGTAGAAGTAAATTTCATGTTAAACAATAATTATTTGAATGGTTAATTATTTGAATGTTATTTGAATAGTATATTTGTCTTTCTAGTATAACTAATTTTCTGTTAAAGCTACTGGCATTCTAAAATAATAATTATTTGAATAGTATATTGCCTTTCTAGTAGAAGTAAATTTCATGTTAAACAATAATTATTTGAATGATTAATTATTTGAATGTTATTTGAATAGTATATTTGTCTTTCTAGTAGAACTAAATTTCCTGTTAAAGCTACTGGCATTCTAAAATAATAATTATTTGAATAGTATATTGCCTTTCTAGTAGAAGTAAATTTCCTGTTAAACCATTATTATTTGAATAGTTAATTATTTGAATAATATATTTGCCTTTCTAGTAGAATTAAATTTCATGTTAAAACTTTCTGGCATTCTAAAACAATAATTATTTGAATATTTAATTATTTGAATGGTATATTTGTCTTTGTAGTAGAGATAATTTCATTCTAAGCCAATAATAAAAAAAAACCAAGTAATACATAATCATATCGATATGGTTACTTGAATAGTTCAAAGTTTGTTATGTAAGATAAAATTTTTCTTTGTGCTGTTTTTTGCCTTTAAGCGAAAATTACACCGAACTAGATTAGAAAGGCAACAAATAACAAATTTTATGATATCAACAACATGCAAATTAGAACTCTCTCTTCAAACAGCAGGCGTAATTAAAAAAAGCAATTAAAGGCCGTAGAATTAAATCAATTACTGTCCATTTAGAAAACAAGTCTGGGTTGGGCCGGGTATCGAATTCGATTTGTGTAAAATGGACATCAGAATCCAAGTTGATGGTGACAAAATGGGACAGCAATCCCTGAAGGCATGAGAAATCCCAAGAAGTGGTCTACTATTAGGTCAAGTTATTAGTCTCTAACAGCGATCAATCAAGAACTGGAACGACTCTCAAAGCGACTTCTTGAAGTGAAAAAAAGGAAATCTTATGCTAATTTTCACTTTGTAAGTGGGCTCTTGAGCTAGACTCATTAGTTTAGTGATCTCTTTCTGTTCTTTTTTTCAAAGAGCAAGCAATAAACAAAAAGGCAATAAAAATTAAGGATGAAAAGAACAGAGTTTGATTTTTTATACTGCTGTAGTTAAAAAACTGTATCCTAATTTGATATTTTAAACAGTTAAGCGTGTAGTTGATGAGTGCTAAAAATTAAAATAAATTTATTTTAGACATACTAAGAAGAATATAATTTTCCTGTAACATATAAAATATATAAAAAATAAGGAAGAACTTTTAAGGGCAATTACCTTTCATTTAAGTGTAAAAAGATATTCATGCTAATTCTAGTACTATTTGAACTAGTCTAATTATATGAGTTTGTTTACCTTTTATGTCAGTTGAATAAAAAGGAATCATAATAATAAATGTTAACCAATTTTCTAATTTTTTTTTTTTTTATCTTGTGTAAATGATTGTTATTGTAAAAAAAAGTGTATTATTTTTGAATTTAAAATGAATATTTGTCTTTATTTACATCAAGAATTTCTTATTCTTTGTTCATATAAAAAAGTAATAACTGCTGGAGGTAGAGGCTTAAAAGAGTATATTGTGGGCAATTGGCAAATAAAATAAAATGAATAATAGAAAACTCCCATCCAGTTAGACCTAGTTACAGTTAAGATACAGTCAAATTTGCTGTTACAATCATTATTTTCTTCTCCTCTTCCTCCTTTCTTGCTACATCAACCTCTTTATCTCTGTTAATGGATCTAAAAGAAGACTTATCTCAAATATATTTATTATTTCCTATCCCACTTGGTGGACAGCAATATCTAGATCAGGGGTGGCCAACCCAAATGATCTTGCGGGCCACTTTGGAAATACATTATAATTCCGCGGGTTGCATATAAAATTATATATCCCCCCATATTAAATTTAGACACACTATAGACATTTTTTGGAGAGAAACATTAAAAATAATGAGTTATTATTATTGTGTTTACTATTATTCTTACATGTAAACATATATAACATAATAATAATGATACTAAACGTACATTGTAAAGAAATATATAACACTAAAAATGAAATATGAAAAATTAATAAACAAAAGTGAAATAAAAAAAAAAATTATTGTATTTCTTATTGGTTTTAATTCAATTACATTTTTTCACTGAAATAATTACAAGTGCATTTGTTTCAAAGGAAAGCGACGTAGAACTTGGAAATTTAAAAATAGCCTGAGTTTTCTGTAAGAGAGAATTGGATAGAAACATCTCTCTTAATTAAAAAAAAAAAATTGTTGACAAATTGAATAATATTAACAAAGAAACAAATGGTAGAAGTTTATTTTAATTTTTGTTTTACTCTAGGAAGTCTGTGACAGAATTTGAAACAGAGTTTGTATCTTTCTCCAGGGTAAAAAAGCGGCCTGATGGTTAATTGGCCACTAGTTCCACAGGTTTCAGATTCGAATCTTGGAGGTGGCATGGATGCTTGTGAGTGGTTTGGAAATCCATGTTAAACTGTAGGTACTAGTCTCATTAGCCCAAAGTGTGCACAAAATGACCGTAGAGCGACAAACCAAACAAACAGAAAAAAATCTAATATACAGACTCAGTGCTATTTCGGAATCATTTCAGCATAGCCAAAAGGCACCTAAAAACATTACAATTCCAAAGCACTCTCTGTTCTCATCTTCACCTTCCAAAACAAAATAATAACAGTTATATTCAGAGTAAATTGAATAACAAAACCAGAAACCATTACACCCACATAATATCCTTTCCTGGTTCTTCCCAGTCACGTTAAAGGAAGAGTTTTCAGCGAAGAAGCCATCGTTATTAGAAAAGAGTGAAATAAATGTTGGTGTTACTTTTTTTTTTGCGAATTTAATAATATTTTTTATTTGAAGTTTATATCTGTGTTAGTGAATTAATATTTCTTATGTTCTAATGTGATTCAGTGAATTAAGAGCTATTAATTCATATTGATTTAATTGTTTTTAATTATTCCAATAAAATAAGTAATTTTTTTTTCTTACCTAACAAGAAAAATTGTTATTGCTTTAAAAATCACGTAACAGTTATAAAATTAAATACTTTAACCAAGTGCTAGGAATTGCAAGTCTCTAAAATATCTAAATACACATTACTTTGTGTAACAATAAATCTATTCTTCTTTCTTACATATTTATTACAATAAGTATACCAATTTCTTTCTTAAATCATCATAACTAATTTAACTTTTTTTTTTTAGAAAAGATCTTAATGAATAATAAATCAGGAATTCTCTAAATTTCATTGTTTAGCACCAAATCTATTCTTCTTTTTAAATATTTACTACAAAAAGCATACTATTTCTTTTCTTAAATTATCATTAATAACCAATTTATCTTTTTTTATAATTAGAAAAGACTTTTAATATATAATAATTCAGTAATCTCCAAATTCCATTGTTTAGCATCAAATTTAGTCTTTAAATATTTATTACCATAATCATACTGTTTCTTTTATTAAATCATCATTAATAACCAATTTATTTTTTTCTACAATTTGTGATCTTAATGTGCAATAAATTAGAATTCTCCAAACTGCAGCTCTCAAACCAAGATTCTCACACAAAATCATGGATTCAACATGCTATCATGATGGATCTAGCATCCAAGCATAACACATTCAGCATGCAATCATCAGAGATTAAATAGCAAACGCCATGCATTCAGCAGATAGTCATGAATCCATTAGACAAAGCATCATCCATTCAGCAGATAATCACCATGAATCCATTAGGCAAAGCATCATCCATTCAGCAGATAATTATCAGATAATCATTCAGCAGGCGATCATTATTCAGCATGCGAACATTATAATGCAAACAGCAAAGCGGCATGCCTTAAGCAAGTAATCATCATAAATGTATTAGGCAATCATCATGCTTCCAGCACGATGTCATCGTGGATCAATACGCAAGCATCATCCATTCAGCAGGCGATCAATATGGATCTAACCCGAAAGCATCATCTATTCAGCAGGCGATCATCATGGATCCAGTACTCCAGCATCATTCATTCAGCAGGCATTCATCATGGATCCAGTACTGCAGCACCATGTATTCATCATATATAAGACCGACTGGCATCACAAATTAAGAAGACAAGTATCATTCATCAGGCTTGCATCAGCTGGTAGTCATAGAGATTTCATAATTCTAGTTTAACAAAACAATAAACAAGTGGTCTCAATTCTCAATAATAAGGTTCAGTCTCAATTCATCCAAAAATGCTGAACAAAAAGCCACACTTTAACAAAAATAAAGCAGTTTTCTTTTAAACTTGTTATTAAAAAAACTTTAAATTTTCATTAATTGTTTATTACAACTACAAATGTCTTTAAAGTCAATAATTTGGTATTAGAATATCAATACCAATCACATTTTATTTTAATCTGAATTTCAATTTACTTTTATGAAACTCTTAGGGATTTCAGCTTTCTGTCCCCTGATATTGATAATATTGTAAAGAATGATAAAAAATCCAAAAAAATTGTTTTCAAATTATATAAATAAATAGTTTTAGTCTGTTTAGTACTGTCAACGCATAAATCAAACAATTTCATATAATAAATGAATGTAATATCTAGCAATCTAATCTGAATGTAATATCTAGCAATCTAATCTGAATGGTGATATCCAGCAATCTAATCTGAATGTAATATCTAGCACCTGATTGAAAAAGTATTAATTTAACAAATTTTCTTTTCATCTTTTTTAAAAGTATTTTGAAAGTTAATAAGAAAATTTCTGAATCACAGTACAATACACTTTTATTGATTTTTATTTCAATATAAAAATATATTGATAAATCTCATCAGAGAATCTGTAAAAACAGAGCTTTGACTTAAGAGTTCTTTATTAAAATTATGTTATTATTTTTTTGTTACGCGAATGAATAACTGCCTTTTATTTATATTGTCCTATCCTGATATTTTTATTATATTCTTTAGTATTTACCAAATAATTAAAAAAGAAATTCATGAAAGCAGACGAAGATTGAACGACAACTCTTCATTAAAAATTTTTGACCTTTATACGAATCTATAGCTATTATAATGTTTATTTTTGTCAAATAATATCTTACCTGAAATAAAAAACAGAATTGTGTCTACCAATAAGTCTACCAATTATCGTTAAGAAATCTGTTTAAATCGGCAGTTCATAAACAGAAAAACTAAATTCTCGTTATATAAAATCCTTATTAGATCTATTTTGATCAATGGCTCTGAAACTTGAACTTTAGCAAGATCTGATGAAGCCCATTTGGGTATATTTGAGAGGAATATTTTAAGGACTGTTCTTGGACATCCCCATTAGGAAAATAATTTTGGAGTAGACTGTCGAACGCAGAAATTTATAAATGCTATAAAGGCCCGGATATTATAAAGTTCTGCATTTAAGATCAATATCTTTATTCGACTCTATAACTGTTATGTTAGAATGAATGATTTAAACCCTGTAAATAGACTCGTTTTGGCATAATCACATGGATAAAGAGGAAGAGGACGACCCAAGTTGCGATGGATAGACGCAGTTAGACGACTTCGATAGACGTGTTTGTCAGTTGAAAAGATTTTGCTGTACTAAACATTTAGTACAGCAAAACACATGAAATGTTTTTAGACAAGAAGAAGAATTAAGATGATGCTGCGAATACAACTTGTCATTCAGAGGAATGCATGGCAATATCTTCAAAGGAAAACCTTAGCCCCCTCTAGGTTATTGCTGACGATGATGAATATGCTTCATTTATATTGTCCTATCCATTCAAGATATTCTTAAAATGATATTCTTTACTAATCTTTATTAAATATTTAAAAATAAACTCATTTGAAAGCAGGACATTTTTTTTTTTTGATTGGACGACACCTCTCCATTTAAAATTTCTTGACCTTTATATAAATCTATAGCTAGTATCATATATGGGGAGTAGAGAGGAAGCAAAAACTTTTTATTTCATAACAGACCTCAAAACTTCCCATTATTACCGAAACCACAAACTAATAAGACTCCTACACTCTGAAACGCAATCAAAGACGCTTCTATACGAAAGACCACAAAATAAAAACAGCACAAGTTGGAATAACAAAGAACAACAAAGAATCCACCACGATTCCGTCCACATAACATCGTTTCCTCAATCTTCCCTGTCACGAAAGAGCTGCCTCGCCACTCATCAAAACCAGAGGTAATGAGCGGCAGCAGACGTCCGGCCTCGATTTGCAAAATCGGAAGAGTATTGGCCACCTTTTTTTTCCTCCAGGTATCTCTCATTTGAGACCCGAATTCGGAGAAGCAGTTTCTTGCCAATCGAGGCTACAGCTGCGATGCTCTTGGCATTGTTTTTAAGGAGGCGGCGGGATGCTTTGATCCCGGGTGGCATCTCTTGAGATGATGGCTCTAAATAGAACATTAAGACTCCTTGCTCTTTCATGGGTCTGTTTTTCCGTGATGACCTGATTCGGGTTTGTTTTTATAAGCGGGAATGTTCAGCAATTTTGATAGTGGGCTTGGTTATGTCGACAGGTTTAATTCACACTTAGGTTTAATATCTGCTTACAATTGAGTATGTTATGCAAGTTGTTTGAGAATTATGTATAAAGATTTGACGCTAAATAAAACATAAAGAAATGAGTCTCAAATGTTAGCTTGCCTTACTAGCGACGTATGTAACAGCTAATGTGTATTTTTAGGTATTGGTATTGGCAGATGTATATTTTTAAGGCAGATGTATATCTTTAGGTGTTGGTGCGTATTGGCGAATCTATATTTTTAGGTACTGGTATGTGTTGGCGAATACATGTCAATATATTTAATTCACGCTATGTTTAACATCTACGTGTAACAGAATTAGTTATACAGGTTTTTGATAATTATGTATAAAGATTTTATACTAAATAAATCCCAAAGAAATGAGTCTCAAATGCTAGGTTTCCTTACCAGCGATGTATGTAACAGCGAATGAATATTTTTAGGTATTGGTATGTATTGGCAGATGCATATTTTTAGGTATTGCATTTTTGAGGGTATGTCAATATGTATTAATTCACACTTATGTTTAACATCTACGTATAGCTGGATTTGCTATACAGGTTGTTTGAGAATTATGTATTAAGATTTGACACTAAATAAAGCCTAAAAAATGAGTCTCAAATGTTAGATTGCCTTACCAGCGACTTATGTAACAGCGAATGTATATTTTTTAGGTAATGCATTTTTGAGGGTATATCAGCATGTTTAATTCACACTTATGTTTAACATCTACATACCATTGAGTTTGTTCTTCAAGTTGTTTGAGAATTATGTATAAAATTTTGAAACTAAATAAAACTTAAAAGAAATAAATCTCATATGTTAGGTTGCCTTACCATGCAACAGCGACAAATAAAATGTAATGCATATTTTTATTTTTAGTAGCGAAAATATTTTAAATTGTTTTAAAATTTATTTGTAAAACAAAATGTAATTTGAATATTCAGGTAAACCTCAAACTTACATTTCAATAGGATAACTACCAGCCTATGCGGCATGACATTTAAATCATTGTATTGAAATATAATGTCCCATATATGTAATATAGGATATGTAGGATATAATAGATATAGGTATATACTATGTGCCCAAAAAGTAACACCAATTAGTTTTTTTCCCAAAAACTCTTTATTTATTCTTCCAAATTTATTTCATCGCCTTCAAAATAAACCCCCGGACACAATGCACTTATGCCAACTTCTTTTCCAATCGTCCATGCATGCTAAAAGTCTTCGGCTGGAATGACCTTCAAAACGCGCCCGATTCACGTTGAATCTCTTCAATCAACTCAAAGCGGTGTCCCCGAAGTGGTCTTTTGAGTTTAGGGAATGACCAGAAGTCGCACGGTGTGAATACTTTGGTTGTGGAACGATATGGGTTTCAGTTTTAGCGAAAAGTCTATGAAGAATCAACACAGTGTGAGCTGGAGCATTCAGTGTTTTCGGTACCAATAGAGATTTGACGCGTTTGAGGCCCACAATGGAATTGACCGATCCTTTTGAAATTCCAACGTCATCAGCAAGGTCTCTAATTGTAAATCGACGGTTTGCAAACACCAAATCTTTAATTTTGTGGACGTGATCTTCGTCGGTTGAGGTTGATGGTCGACCAGAGGGCTTCTCTTCTTCAAAGCGTACTCTGCCGTCCTTTAACTGTTTACACCACTTCTAAACATTTCTTTCCGATATAGGAATGCTCACAGAATGCCTTCTGCAGCATTATATATGTTTCCGCAAACAAAATTTAGTGTAATTTCTTGGCTCAATTAATTCAGACGTTTCAAAAATCGCCGGATTCAGTTCTAGCGTCTCACAAAGCCAAGAGCAACTCAAACACTAATGCATATTTTGACGTCAAATTTCCCACCGATGTCAAGGACAGTGCCAGCAACCTAAAAGAGAAAAAGAATTGAAATTCCATAAGCCCCGTGAATTTTAAATTGAAAATTGGCCTTACTTTTAGACTCAGTAGTACGGGATATCTCCATTTCTACTAATTGTCTTCGTGGTTGTTAACACGTCGATGGTCAATTTTCTCCTAAATTCAACACGTTTGGAGTGTAATGAACGGGCGCTTTTAATCATCGAGTGACATTTTGACATTAAATAACTCAGGGCATATACAAACTAAACGAATAAACATTAAGCTTCACATGAGCATTGCTAATCTCGCATAAAATATTTAAGCAATTGTTGAGTTAATCCAGGCTAAACATATCCAACGTAGGCTCCAACATATTTGCATATATTATTGTTGCGGCTGTCAACTGGTGCTGGAATCGTCACTGTTGCTGGTGTTTTATGTATTTCCACAGAAAAATGTCACACAGTTTGACTTCATAAAATTAGATCTTAAAATGTTTTCTGCCACTCTCTAAGTTTTTGATTATGTTTTGCTGTTAAAGTTATATCAGGCTTTGCAACTTTCCTCTTTTTTTTTTTGTTCTTCTGTTTTATTTATATCGTGACAATGTGAAGACAATTTTTGTTATGCCGGTACATGTTAAAGGAAAAAATGTTTGAAAGCTGTAACATATTTTAATACGCTTGCAATTTGAAAATTCTGGTTTGGTTTGATTTGTCGCTCTGCGGTCATTTTGTGCACACTTTGGGCTAACCAGACTAGGAACCTACAGTTTAACGGGGATTCCGGACCACTAACAAACATCCATGCCACAGCCAGGATTCGAACCTGAAATCTGTGGTATCAACAGCCAAAGCTCTGGCCAATTAACCACTAGGCCGCTTAAAAATACGGGAGAATTGCATCTATTAGTTAAATGTATTAAAACGTCACAAATTGAAAGTCAAAAATCGAAGATCTTAATAATATATCTGAAATGCTAACAATGAAAATGTGAAAATTTATTACATATTCTGTAAATTTATTAATATATTATAATGTATTACTGATATAAAAATATTACTAAATGACTATAAAAGGAAATCTGCCAATAAGCAGACGGCCACCATAGGTTACTGTTGCGGCAATGAAGAAGACTATGATAGCACAATGCTATAAACACAATTTTTTTTTTTTATAAGGGCTTGGATATGTATTTAATTTCTTTGTTTAGACTGCAAAATTGATGTTTTTCAGGGTTGACGCTCTTGTTGCAAAAGAACGACGTTTTTGGTGAACCTTTTTGTTAAATTTATGATAGTCATTCAATTTTTAACTACTCATATACCACTATTTTGCCAATATATTTAATTTCAGAAAATTGTATGAAAATGTTATTATTTCCCTACTTCCTGCATAAAAGCGTGAAATCTGTAAAAATATTTATAGATTTAAATTATACGCATAAATAAGGATCATTTCAACAATTATAGTTCCACTGTTTTTATAAAATAGGATTTATTCAGCAAAAAAAGCAATAAAAAAATTAAGTAAAATTCAAGCTCTAAAAATTTAATTGAACTGCAACATTTTGAAACGTTAAAAACTTATGTAAATTGCTAACTTAAAAATTTCCAAATGTCTAATTAGAATTACTTGGGATTTAAAAGTAATTATACATTTTGCATAAAAAAGTATCACTAGAAACAATTATTCAACAACTACGAACAGCATTTCAGTAATAGATATCAATCAAAAATTTATTTTTGAATCAGAGCACATCAGTATTATTATCAAATAACGAAATTAAGTGAAAGTTTCCCTATAAAATTTGTATTCATTTTGAATATTTGAATTTTATTAAGGAATAAAACTTTTGAATTGAAGTAAAAGGATTTAATTTATTTTAATTCTGAGCAATTTAACTGATTTTTTTCTTTCTAACTTTATATCGGTAACATGTCACGAATTTAAATTGATATCTGATATATGCATATTAAATACAGGAAATAATATTAATCTATCTGTTGTGGAATAGTAATTTATGAATGAAAAGATTTTATACATAATTTTTTTTACAGTTTTCATTCGGAAAACTGAGTTCTCTATGTTTTTCACACATCATGAAAATCTATAAATTTATCTTACACTATTTTTGTCAAAACATCTTTGAGAAATGCTAATTTAAGATAGAAACTTACGTAATCTGACATCACAATATTTTAAATGTGTCATTAGTTAAAAAAAATTTTTTTAATTTTTTAATTAAAACAAATTAAAAAATTAAGTTAAAAATTTTAATTAAAATGATTTTCAAATATATATACAGGGGATTATCAAAATAATGGAAACACCATAGATTTATAAAGAATACTTTATTAGTATGGTGTAGGACAGGCTTTGGCATGCAATACAGCTTGGATTCGCCTAGGAATCGATTCTTACAAGTGCTGAATAGTGTTTAGAGGAATATTGTACCATTCCTCATGGAGATATTGCGAAAGTTCTGGGAGAGATACCGGTGGAGGATATCGATTCCGTATTGAACGCTCTAAAATAGACCATAACGGTTTGATGATATTAAAGTCGGGTGACTGTGCAGACCAATGTAGATGTTTAACTTCATCCTCGTGTTCATCAAACCATGATTAGTCCCGCTGCATGGAAACCATCCTGGAGTTTGCCTCATAGGATGAATCTGGTCAGCTAAAACTTCTTTATACTTCTCCCCAGTGATCCTTCCTTTTAGGGTTACGATTGGTCCAACAGAAAACCATGACACGGCTGCCCATACCATGACAGATCCACCTCCATGCTTGATAGTTGGTAGGAGACAATCACGATCATAAGCTTGTGCAGGTGTGATCCAAACGTACACCCACCCTATTTTAGGGAAATGAATGAAAGACCATATTACTTTCCTCAGATAGTACTTTCCTGAAGATAGTAATTCCGTTCAATTGTAGTGATGAAGGTAGACTCAGACAGGCCTCAAATGCCTTTCGAATGGCCAGAAGTTTGTCCCTGCCCTGTGAAGTTTGATGCAATTTTTCCAGCACCGGCAGCAATTTCAATTTTTCCCTTCGCGTTACAGTAAAACACCAGCATCTCCGTTGCAAAATGTTTGAAAATATAAAGAATTGAATTTTTTTAATAGCCGAGTGGCTAGCGCTCTGTGCCATAGGTTTCGGGTTCGAGTCCCGGCGATGCCATGGATGTTTGTAGTGGTTTATAGGTTATAATAGAATCCCATTTTAAACCGTATGTCCCGGTCTAATAGGATCGTAGAGCAATGTGGGGGTAATGTTACTTGCGTCCGTAGCCTATCTTCAAGCTACACGTGCCCGATGGGTAGTCCTATATGAATAACAGAGTTTGTCGGTGCAACATATACGACATGCCTTCTTTAAAACTATGGGGACTACTCACAAGGAAATGGTCAATATGAACTAGTCCCTCGACGTAATTAAAAAACATTTGAAAACATAATGAATTAAATATACTTTTATTTCCTTAATATTATTTAATAATCAATGGGGATTCATACTTTTATGATATTTTATTTTCCATCTAATTCTAAGTTAACAGTTAACAAAGTTATGAGTTGTTAATATCTTCTATATAGAGATAAATGGATATATATAGCTATGCTAATCTACTAGCAACTAGACTAAGTTATCTTATGCTAAAACTAGTATCAGCTAGAATCCAAGTTATCAATTACAACATTCTTATTTATGCATAAATTGACCCTATCGCTTGAAGCTTCTTATAAACTAGTTAAAAAAGATAAATAAGTTGATAGTTAGTCACAAAGATAATTGTTATTTATTATTCTTTAACATAAATATGTTCAAAATTGTTTTTCTCAATTCGTTAAACAAAACCATTGTATTGTAACTGAGCAAACAGCAAGATTTAAAAGATATAACAGGAATATATAAAAATGTACAAATCTGCTTTTTTTTTCAAAAGTTTATATGCTACTATGACAGATTAATTTGGAAGTTTTCTATTCAAAACATAAATAATTTCATTTCGCGTTGAATTAATTATCTAAATAGAGTGAAACGGTTTATTTTAAAATAATTATTTAATTGTAATCGGATTATTTCATCAGTTCATTGGTTAGGAAATGTATTTAAAAATATTTTTAAATCTTTCGATTTTTTAAGTCAAAGAAAATTGCACATCAGAATCATAATTATGAGAGCAGATAATGTTATAATGTATAAGTAAATGAGAATTTCAAATTATGTTTACTTATTTCTTTTAAAAGATTTAGTCTAGAATAAAAAATGATGTAAATAAAACAAAGCGATTTAAATCTTTACTTTTTTTTTAATACTTATGTTTTTAACAAAGGTCAAGTTTTTGTTGAAACTGATTTTTGAAATGCGTAATGAAATTAGTTGTTGTTTCTTATCCCACTTGATAGACAGCAACCTCTAGACCAAAGTCCAAGAACTCGTGTGGTCTCATGGGAGGAGGGAAAGGGGGGGGGGCACGCTTCTGTTGTGATGGACACCCGTAGGTAGAAGTCTGACTTGGCTCCGTGTCGCTGAAGAGGAAGGAAGTGCCCCTGGAAGACGTTTAGGAGAAACTACCCAACATTTGCTTATCGTATGGGAGAAAACACGGAAAACTCCCATCAGGTACTCCGAGAAACGAGGCAAGATGCTGAATAATGCTAATGGGTTGGAATCCAGTTTAAGTCGTAGGTCCCGGTCTTATATGGCCATAGAGCGTCACGGAGCCCAATCAGATTTCTCACCCATATCATTCCCAATCTGTAAAAGGGCAACATAGCTGTAGGTACAGTGATGGGGTGTGGTGTAGTAACAGTAGCCTAATGCTCACCAGTGGCGTGCGTTACCACTGGGCCATGAGTTGGGCATGAAATGCTACGAATGACGATTTCCTACGAATGTAGGCAAGCTTTCTTCTTCAAGAGCATCCTTTGTAACTTTCAGGAGAAATGGTTAGTTGGCCTACAGACTCTCACCCGGAAAGAAAATATATCCTCCACGTAATTGAGTTTCGGGTTTTCGATCCTTCCACGAATTTATAATTATATATACTTAAATGTGTTAAATATTGTATGTGTGTGGGGTTTATGCGTGGGTAAATAAAGCTGTCAGTTCTCAAACCTGGGCCTCAAATATCACAATCCAATTACACTTTGTGAGAATCTGGTTGCCAACGGACATTATATGTTCCCAAGAAAATAGATAATTAGCAACTATACTTTTAGAAATTATATTTTATACCTATCGTATAATTATGCTTTTGTTTTAATTTTCGAGTAAATCTTCTGATATTGTATAGCCGCCAGATGGCCAATTGGCTAGCCCTCTGGCCCTTGGTACCACAGGCGCTGCAGGGGCATGGATGTTTGTTAGTGGTTCGGAATTCCCGTTAAATTGTAGTCCCGGTTTAATTACCCTAGAGTGTGCACAAAATGACCGTAGAGCAACAATCAAATCAATCTGATATTGTATAGTAATAATTCTAATATTGTATACAATTAATATTAATATTTATTATTTATATATTTTAATGTTTATTCTAATTATCTGCAAGGAATAAACTTTTAACTTACTTCAAAATCGAAACGCAAAAATTATAATGCTTTTGGAAAATATTAAATCTATTTTTGTAATTTAAGTAATTCGAAAGGTACTGAAAGAAATGTGATCAAACAAAAAATACATGGAATCTGTACAAAAGGGAACGGGTGCTACATTCAAGGTGCCTCAAAAATCGAAAAAAAATATTTCTGATCACATGCTTCAAAATAAAAAAGAGACTTTTTTTTTTTTTTTTTTTTTTTAATTGTCGGTAATTTATATAAAAAGGTAAAACGGTTTAAAATTTAACTGATGCCCATGTGATTTAATAGCATCAAAAGTTATACCAAAACGCATTTTAAAAACGATTGAGATATCAGATCATACGTAAAAATATGGTGCTAAAGTAGATGAAGGATGATGCGAGCTGTAAAAATGTCATATTTTCAGACGCAAAAATATTTTAGTCTAGATTGTTTAGTCTGCTATTGGCTCGATTTATGAAAACAAAAAAAAAAAAAGTTTAAATGAAGTAAATGTTTTAAAGTGAATCTGTGATGTTCTGGGGTGTTTTGATAGTGGAAATACCGGATTTGGTTGTTGTATCGACTTTAACGGCCACAAAAGGGTATCTTAAGATCTACGATCTTCGAAAGGAGATGGTTTCATTTTTGTTTAAGATAGAACATTATGCCATATTTCTAAAAAATGCAAATAAAAAATATAATTAACAATAAAAAGATTTCTGATCACATGTTTCAAAAAAAAAAGACTTCTGTTCTTTTAACGTAGCCAGCGAATTATCTAGATTTTAAATAACTTGGAAAAAAAGATTTTGGAATCTTTTAAGAAATTATTTATGCAAATTTCGAAAAATATTCTTTATCTTAAAAAAATATTTATGCAAGACAAATATTCTTTCATTTAAAAACTTAAAGAAATCTGAAAAAAATAATTGACGAAAATATGCCAGAGACAACGCCGTAAATAATAGCTGGCGTAATGCATTAAATAATTTAAATTAATAATAAACAGTTAACAGTTCTCCTAATAATTGTTTATTTGTTTGAAATTATTTATTGAATAGCTATCAGCATAATTATAATACTTAATAGGTGATGTCACTCTGGCGCTCGAAACCCTGACGGTGGCATGGAAGGTTGTAGGGGTTCGGAATTCACTTTTAATCGTAGGCCCTGGTCTAATATGTCTGTAGAGCGTTAGGCGCAAGGCTGACAAACCTGCCCTGTTAAATTAAAACATCTCCTGTCGCGAAATTAGACAGTAGACAGACGGCCTTGGCCCACCATGGGCTGTAATTCTGAGAGTTAGTTAGTTAATAGAAATATAAAAGTAAACATGTTTATCTGATCATTTCTAATATACATAACACATATTGTTTATACGTTTTATTTTATTTAAATAAATTTATTTTATACATAATACTATAATTATTTTATGTAATATTATAGAAATTTCAAGTTTTATTTGTTTTTTAATAGCCAGTTTTATAAAAAATAAGTTTTTATTATTAATTTATTATTATAAGTTATTATATGTTATTATAAAAAAATGATTTTTTTATTAGTTAGTATAAGTTTTAATATTTTATTACTTATTATTTAAGTTTATTTAAGTTACTTAATTAGTTATTAGTGTTATTAAGTTATTTTGCTATATTGTTATAATTATTTAATTAACTAAAAGAGTTATTATTGAATTAAAAAATAAGTTATTTAAAATAAAATAAGTTACTAGTGTTTTATAAAAACATAGTTATTATTAATTAAGTTATTATATTACTATTATAAATAAATTAATACCAGTTCGAAATAAGTTATTATTTATATTAATAAGTTATTATTTTATAAGAGCCAATTTTATAATATAATTTATTTATTATACAAAGTAATACATAAGTTATTAAAAGTTTTAATATATTATTACTTATCATTTTATAAGCTATTTAATTAATTATTGTTAAGTGTTATTAAGTTATTATTAAATAAATTATATGTTATATTGTTATTATTATTTAATTAGATAAAAATAGCTATAATTATTATATTATTATTATTAAATAAAAAATAAGTTATTAGTTATAAAAAATAGTTAATTTTAATTAAGTTAGTTATATTTTTACAATAAGTAAGCAATTACCAGTTTAAAATAAGTTATTATATTAACAAATTATTTTATAAGAACCAGTTTTATAGTATGAGTAATTTATGATAAAAAATAACAATATTTACTAAAATGGGTGTATTGATCCGTATATCCGTTTACATGCAAGCAACAGTTGAAATAGCATTTGAAATAATTAATAAAAATTCTATAAACAGTTTAACACTAACTAAACTCGACTGCCATGATCTTTACTAGACGCTCCGGTACTTAGAGCTAAACATCCTATATCATTTCCTTAATAAGCACACAAGAAGCACTGATTCCTTACAATCAATTGCGCAATTAGTTCCAGTACTATTTTTAGTGCGAAAATTTTGAAATTGAGATGATCTTTTATCATTAGGATGCGTTCAGGCGTGAAACTGTTTGCAATAAAGTGTATATGAATTTCTGTCCAGGAGTTTATAAATCAGAGTAGGCAATTATGCTAAACGAATTAATTAACTTCCCTTTCTAATATGAAAGGTCTTTGACACCGCAGTATCAGGCTGTAACGAATTTTGTCAACATGTATATTTAATTAAACCATCGTAGTTACCATTCTTTTCAAAAACAGTTTGCCTTTTCAATGACAAAATAATGTTTGGTTGTTTCTTTGCGACTGAATTCAAGGAAATATTTACATTCGAGAGGATTTTAAACTAAATAAACAATTCTTCAAACTTGTAATAAACAAATAAACTTGTAATAAACAATTCATTTCCTATCACAACAAATTTTTTTGGACGAAGTCTTTTGAGGGCGTCGAATGATGATTCAGCTACAATCTTTTACGCTAATCACTATTTTAAAGGTTCCAGTGGTTTACTATAGACTATTAGAAATTAAATTGACGGATATTGTACTATAATAATCCTTCAAAACAAAAATAAAAACTTGCACCTATAGATTCAGAACGTAATTAAATTTGACGGCATTTTTTATAAGTAACCACACTTAGGAACTCAAACATCGTACATAGTCAACATAGTCAAACATCGTACATAGTCAACATAGTCAAACATCGTACATAGTCAACATAGTCAAACATCGTGGCGAAATAATATAATACATACTACTGTGTCCAAAAGGTAAGAACAATTCAATTTAAAATTTCTGGGGCTTATAGAATTTCAATTTTTTTTTTCATTTTTTTTAGGTTGCTGGTACTATCCTTGACATCTGTGTGAAATTTTAAGTCAAAATATTCATTAGTGTTTGAGTTACGCTTGACTTTGTAAGACGCTAAAACTGATTCCGTCGATTTTTGAAATGTTGGAATTAATTGAGTAAAGTACTTGCATAAAAGTTTGTTGGCGGAAACGTATAGAATGTTTCAGAAGGCATTCGGTCAGCATTCCTATATCGGAAAGAAATGTTTAGAAATGGTATAAACAGTTCAAAGAAAGCAGAGAATGCGTTGGAGACGAAGAGGCCTCTGGTCGACCCTCAACCTCAACCAAAGAAGCTCACGTCCAAAATGTTAAAGATTCGGTACTTGCAAGCAGTAGATTTACAATTAGAGACCTTGCTGCTGATGTTGGAATTTCAAAAGAATCGATCAATTCCATTTTGGGCCTCAAACGCGTCAAACCTCGATTGGTGCCGAAAACACCGAAGGCGCCAGCTCACACTGCATTGATTCTTCGTTGACTTTTTCGCCAAAAATGAATCCCATTTCCTTCCACAATCACCGTATTTGTGACTTCTGGCTATTCCCTAAACTCTAAAGACCACATCGGGGACACAGTTTTGAGTCGATTGAAGGGATTCAACGTGAATTTGAAGGCCATCCCTGCCGATGATTTTAATAGCATGCATTAAGGATTGGAAAAAGCTGGCATGAGTGCGCTGTGTCCTGAGGGGATTACTTTTGAAGACGATGAAATGAATTTGGGAGAATAAATTAAGAGGTTTTGAAAAAAATAATTGGTCTTACTTTTTTGGGCACTGTCATAATCAGCATCGGAACTCTTCTTTCATGGAAATAAAAACTATTACTTGTATACTTGTGCCATCAGTGAATTTGAATTTGCGTTGTGCACACTAATTACACCAGATTTTGTGAGTCTTCGAGGCGAACGAGTTGTAATGAGCGTAGGCAATCAAACTATATGTGGAATTCATGAACCAGGAAAGGTGTTATTGAAAATCCGTTATTGCTAAAAAAGCATTATTTACGTAATGTTTGAAAATGTACGTTCAACGATAATACAATTATTGTGTATCCCATCGTGTGACGTGAAGTGGGTATCTTCTGTTGTGATGGCGACCCGTAGGTAGAAGTTTGACTTGATTCTGTGTCATTAAAAAAAAAGGGCAGTGCCTTTCAAGGGGAACTACTCCGCATTTGCGTATCGTACGTATCCTGAGGTAGTCCGAATCATAACGCTATATGCTACATCACAATACTCCATCGGGTCTCCTCGTGTTAGTGACGCCAATTAATATCGTTGAGAAAATCGCTGCATTATTTATTTTCTCCGTGAAAAATAAACTATAACAAATTTACAACAATGGCAACAATATATTACTTTCATAAATATATCTGTTGTTTCTTATCTGACTTAGCAACAGCAACATTAAGACTAAGTCTGTGAACCAGTGTGTTCTCATGGAAGGAGTGAAGGGGAGGGGGCAGTTTCTGTTGTAATGAAGCATCCGTAGGTAGAAGTCTGACTTGGCTCCGTGTCCTTAAAGAAGGAGGGCAGTGCCTTCCGGGAGGATTTTAGGTGGGAACTACCCCGCATTTGCGTGTCATATAGGCGAAAACCATCCAGAAAACTCCCACCAGATAGTCCGACTCACTAGGCAAGATGCTGATAATCCCAAACGCCATCGAGTCTTCTCGTGTTTTGAAACAGTTTCTACAACAAAGCTGCCAGCGAATTGAACCGCAGCCATAATGCTCACCAATGGCACCAGTGGCACATGTTGCCACTAAGCCACGAATCGGGCATAAAAATCCATAATGCAATTTTTATGTCCTATAGAATTTATATCTGCATTAAACAAAAGAAATTCCTAAAACAGTGTTAAAAATAATTCTTTAAAGCGAAATAGTATACTTAGTTATGTTTTTCAAATTCCGTGCTATTTGATCACAATCATTCCCTGATAAAATAGTAGATATATAAGGGCAGATTTATATTAACTGCGATATTGTACTCACATTCGGCCACCACAGTATTGAATAAATACATTTTAAAGATGGCATCTGTCCTTTCACCTTCTTCCTCTTCGAGAGCAATAATAGGAATTTCTAGTCAACAAATGTTTTTTTTTTCTCCAATGCAGCTGGTAAACAGACATAGACGTCTTTGGATGCCAATAAGGGCTGCACCGATGTTACTCACTTTCCATTACCCAGAGGGCGCGTGTCGCTTGATGGTAAGCCACGGACGCAGAGTAACAATGCCCCCGCAACGCTCCTATTAGGACTGGCACCTACGGCTTAAAGGGGATTCCGAACCACTACAAACACCCATGGGCAAAGCCGGGTTTGAACCCGATACCTCTGGTACCGAACGCCAGAACGCTAGCCATTCGGCCATCAGCCCCCAGTCAACAAATGTAATATGCCTTTTTTGGTTTGGGGCTTTTACGGTCATTCTGCACACACTTTGGGCTAACTAGACCGGAATCTACAGTTTAATGTGAACTCCAAATCGCTCACAAACATCCACGTCACCGATAAGATTCAAACTTGAAGCCTGTGGTACCAAAAGCCAGAGTGCTAGCCAATTGGTCATCAGGCCGTTTAATACCCTGCACAGACACTGAAACCTTCGGTTCGGTGCTGCCTGTCGAGTTTTTGAACCTAAGCCCCCTCAGTTTGGAAGCACAATACTCAATTACGAGGTTGTTTCTAATACAAAAAGGTAAATTTTTATCAATAAGTGAAATAAAGTGCATAAGTGAGAAGTGATATAACTCACACTATTAATATACTATCTTCACATCTCGGAAGCTCTTCGCGTTCAATAAAAATAAAAATAAAGTAACGTTATCACCGATAAAATAAAAGAATGGATGCAATGTTTCCAATTTAAGTCATAGAACAGTCATAATCATAACCATTTCAGAGGCCTGCCACACATAATCCCCTTAAAACCCCATCCACCTTTGTTCACAGTACAATGCAGATGAACACTAAAAGACCTATCCCAACTCCTAAATCCACATAATGTCCACCGTAACGATGGGGCAAGATATTTTGAGAACACCATAATGACCTATGGAAGAATCTGGGCTGGATTCGTTAATAGGCTTTCGGAAGCGTGGTATTAGAGAGTTAATTACCTGCGTTAACTCTCTCAGCACAAACGGAGATCGTCCCTCATGTCAGGACTTGACGAATTCTCGACACCAGCCATCCATGTCGGCGAGCGGAGGTTAATCTCTTCCATCAAGTGCCTGTGACAGCCAGCTGGTTTCTTCTTTCTTGCCCGACCAGTTTTCGCTCGAAGAGGGTCGTGGAACAATATAGGCAATTACTGAATTAAGTGAATCGATGTCACATGATGATCGCATTGACAACTCCTGTAATGATTGTCGCTACTTCCGTGTGTGCCACAGGGTAGAACTTCAACTTAGAATAGCGCATCTTCGAACATCAATGTATATGCATAGTATTCTTCGTTCAAAAGAAACTCCCGTGTTTAAATTGTTCTGCAAATGAAACTTTAAAAAAAAATGTAAAAAGTAAATCAATGGTGATCAATTGATTGATTTTGTAAACATTGCTGTAATTTAAATGTGGGGCTCATTGAAACGTACAGATGACCTACGATTTAAAAGTTATTTGCATTTTCTTTGAAATGCATGCATATATGCAAATACGTCAAAAATATATTTGAAATTTAAAGATTGTTCGATCAAAAGAAATTCTCTTCAGTAACTCCAGTGTGTTTAAATTGTTCCTGAAATGAAATTTTAAAAAAACCCAATAAAGCAAAGCGATGTCCCATTATGAGGATCAATTGATGGATTTCGTATTGATTGCTGTTATTTCAATGTGTAGCTCATTAATAAGTACATATAATCCACGATTTGCATTTTCTTTGAACTGTATGTATATATGCAAATACGTCAAAAGTATATTTGAAATTTAAAGGGACACATATATATATATATATATAGGAAATGAACAATATAGACAATTACTAAATTAAGTGAATTGATGCCACATGATGATCGCATTGACAGCTTCTGTAATGATTGTCCTTACTTCCGTGTGTCTCACAGGGTAGAACTTCAACTTAGAATAGCGCATCTTCGAACTTCAATGCATATAATATTCTTCGTATAATCATAGTATTCTTCGTTCAAAAAAATCCTTTCCATCCTTAAAAATCATTAAAGCAAATCGATGTTCCATAATAATGATCAATAAATGTATTTTATAAAAATTGCTGTTAATTCAACGTGAGGCTCACTAAAAAGTACATGTGATCCACGACTTAAAAAGCGACTTACACGTTTCCTTTGAACAGCATGTATGCATGAAAATACGTCAAGGGATATATATATACAATATATATATATATATATATGTCAGATATATATATATACGGAGATGTATATATATCCTATATGTCAATTTTTTGTTAGTAATAAATAGAGTGATTACATTTTATTATGTTTAATTACTAAATTAAGTGAATCGATGTCGCATGCTGATCCAATAGACAACTTCTGTAATAATTGTCGTTACTGCCGTGTGTGTGTCACGTAGACGTCAATCTATAATAGTGTATCATTGAACAGCAATGTATATGTATAATATTTAAAAAAAAAAAAAAAAAGAAATTCCCTTCCGTACATCCCGTGTGTTTAAATTGCTCTTCAAATGAAACTTTTAAAAAAAATCAATAAAGCAAATCGATGTTGATCAATTGATAGATTTTGTAAAGGCTGCTGTTATTTCAATGTGTAGTTCATTAATATGTCCAGATATCCCCGATTTGCAAAAGTGATTTACATTTTCTTTGAACTGCATGTATGTATGCAAATACGTCAAACATATGTTTGACATTTAGAGGGATATATATATGTATATACATATATACTAGATATCAAATTTTTGTATGTAATAAATAGCGTGATTGCATTTTACTGTATTTAATTACTAAATTAAGTGAATCCATGCCACATGATGATTCCATTGACAATTTCCGTAATGATTGTCGTTACTTCTGTATGTATCACAGGGTAGACCTCAACTTATGATGATGTATCTTTGAACAGTAACGTATATGCATAATATTGGTCGTTCAAAAGAAATTCCTTTCCGTACATCTCGTCTGTTTAAATTGTTCTTCAAATGAAATTTAAAAAGGCAATAAAGCAAATCGATGATGATCAATTGATAGATTTTGTACAGATTGCTGTTATTTCGATGTCTGAATCATTGAAAAGTAAAGATGATTCACGATTTAAAAGTGATTTACATTTTCTTTGAACTGCATGTATATATGAAAATACGTCAAAAGTAAACTTGAGTTTTAAAGGGACATATATATGTATATCCTAAATGTCAATTGTTTGATATATAATGACCTGTGCATGCTAGAGGGTAGACCTCTTCTTAAAATAGAGCATCATTGAACAACAACGTAAAATCATATTATTATTCGTTGAAAAGAAATTCCCTTCCGTATATCTCGTCTGTTTAAATTGTTCTTCAAATGAAATTTAAAAAGGCAATAAAGCAATTCGATGATGATCAATTGATAGATTTTGTACAGATTGCTGTTATTTTAATGTCTGAATCATTGAAAAAGTAGAGATGATTCACGATTTAAAAAGGGATTTACATTTTCTTTGAACTACATGTATATATGAAAATAAGTCAAAAGTATACTTGAGTTTTAAAGGGACATATATATATGTATATCCTAAATGTCAATTGTTTGATATATAATGACCTGTGCATGCTAGAGGGTAGACCTCTTCTTAAAAGAGCATCATTGAACAACAACGTAAAATCATATTATTATTCGTTGAAAAGAAATTCCCTTTCGTATATCCGGTGTGTGTAAATGATTTTTCAAATAAAATTTTTAAACAATCAGTAAAGTAAATCGATGTAGTATAATGATAAATTGATATACTACTGTGCCCAAAAAATAAGACCAATCTTAATTTTTTTCAAAAACTCTTTATTTATTCTTCCAGATTTATTTCATTGCCTTCAAAATAATAGTAAAATGTAATCACGCTATTTATTAAATAAAAAAAAATCTAGGTTATATATATGTTTATATATAATTCAAATTTCTATATTTTTGCATTGATGCATTCAATTTATATATATATATATTCCTCTATACTATACATATATATAATAACATTATATTCCTCTAAATTTTTCAGATATACCTTTGACGTATTTTCATACATGCATGTAGTTGAATGGAAAATATATGTATATAAATAGATAAATATACATTTCAAATTTCAAATATACTTTTGATGTATTTTCCTGTATATATTCTTTTGAATTGCATGTATGTATGAAAATACGTCAAAAGTTTGAAATTTAAAGAAATATTTATATATGCATATTTTCCATTGAACTGCATGTATGTATGGTAATACGCCTAAAATATATTTGAAATTTAGAGGAATTATCCGACAGTGTCAGCTGAACAGTGTGCTCCGATACTATTCTACTTGGCCCTGCATTGTATTGGGCTGTCAGCCGAGCCACTGTCCTGCTCCGGTTTTGCTTCACTATGCGAGACAGTCTCCGACGACATTTTTCTTTGATAGCGTGTGGACGTCCAACACCATGTCGTCTACTTTGGTGTCACCGTCATTCATCCACTTTGCATAAGTACTAACAACTGTACATCGCGAACAACCCACGAGTCGTGCAGTTTCGGAAATACTTGTTCCGAGCCTTCGAGCCATTACAATCTGCCCTCTATCAAAGTCGCTTAGATCCGCAGCCTTTCCCATCACACACAGAAGTAAGTGAAAGAATGATTATTCAGACTCTCCAGCAGCAGTCAAATACCACTTCCACCTGATCACGTGCCTTCCACGTCCTCCAGGCGAGTTCATTGCAAAATGTAGGGTGATCATAATGTTTTGGCTCTTGAGTGTTATAACCTAGATGCCAATTTTTTTATTTAATAAATAGCATGATTGCATTTCACTATGCTGAAGATGATTTTGAATCGAGGCTTAACACAAAACTAATTACAAAATTAAGTTATTCGAATATCAAATGATGATTCTACTGCCTTTTTTTTTTTTACAGAACGGCATTACTTTCAGGTCTGATAGCACTTATAAAAGAGACAGCATTTTCATGTGTGGCAGTGCAAGTAGTCGTCTAATTATTATGGATGTTATGTCTGTGAGAAGTGGTGTATATGCTAAAATTATTGATTTTTTTTTATTGAAACAGGATTTCTCGTCATATCGCTAGATATATTTTTTACACTTTATGAAACAAAGGCATAAAATGAATAAATTTTACAGTGGAAACTGGTTTTGATTTCAAACAAAGAAAAATCCAATGTCGTATTATGATTCCTTTCACAATTTCTGTAATGATTGTTTTAACTTTTAAGTGTTCAATACACCTAATCCTCAATTGACCATGTTATGTCTCTGAAGAATGATGCATATACTTCCATTTCTATGTTTCTGAATTCAAATTATTTTTCGTTACTCTTAGATTCAATTTTATATAATACAACCATAAAATAAATAAATGTTTCTATACTTAAACTGTTTATAAATTGAATATTAAAGGAAAAAAGTTACTTATTAAGTCCACCGATTTTTCCTAACTATGATTGTTAACTTTTATATGGGCCACACCGAACAATACTTTCCTAATTAAGATAGTGTTTATTAAAAGCAGTTTATATGCATAAATATCGTATTACTATACTTGAAAATTTTTCAGTTTAAGCAAAGAAACATCAAGTACTATGTTAAATGAAGTATAATTCACGTGATGTTTCATTATTTTAATTCCTTCTATTAGCTCACGCTCTCCTTATATATATATCTTGTTCAAATTTTCAATCTTTCATAAAATACTTGTTATTCATCCACTTAAGTTCAAATACATTTTTGAACTTGTAGTGGATGACACTTCATGTTAATACAGTTTTTTCAAATATTAATTCAGTAATTAAATTTAATTAATTAATTTTGTTTTCTTTTAGATTTAAGTTGCATATTTCTACCAATAGATGGCGCCAAATAAACTTAAAAAATGAATGAAAATTATTTATAAAGGACTTTCTGCAATATAGTGAAAAAAAGTAGGAATTGACTTAATTTTTTTTTTTTTATATTACTTGTTATCTATTATAATTTTCATTATTATTTATTAGAATTTATTTCATATTGATTGGTTTGTTTTCCGCGTATGGCATGTAGATTAAGCAGCTCTAGATTATACATATAGTACAGAGTTGTTGGAACTCTGTTTTGATCGAAATCTGTTCGAAATGAACTCTTTGAACAACAGTTTGCATATTTAAATGCTTCAAAATCTTTGTAAGCGTGAAGCGAGTTATACTTTTATATATCTAGAAGTCAACGGCAACTAAAATAAAAGGAAATTTAAATGAATTTGTAATAACTAGACAATTAAGGACGAATTTCATTTATATTTTATATTGAAATTTTATGCAAGCAGTTAACAATGCTAATATTTCATACAGACTTTCAGATGTATGTTTTCAATTTAAACGAAGCTTTATACAGAAATATTTTTATTTGTCTTTGATTATAATAATGCGATCTTCAATAGTGCAGCGGCCTATAGGCCTACTATAGGCCGCTGCACTAATATTGCCTGCTGGCAGATTTCCAGACAGGAGATGCATTTTTACGGAGTAGGGTTGTCCCACTCGAACCCGAAACCTATGACACCAAGTGCCAGAGCGCTAAGCTTTTCCATTAGTATGATTGAAAATTTTGAATTAAATATCAGGTCAAATTGTGTTTACTCTGGGGCTTAGCATGTTAAATTTGTAGGCCGGAATGCTCTTTTATTGAACTAAAAGAATAGGAGGTGAACACCTAGAGGTCACCCATAGCATTAAAAAATAACAACTATCCGTTCATGTATTGATTCCGTTATAATGCATGGATTCTAATGATAGAATAGGTTGCTTATACACCATTAACTATTTGATTCCATTAATAATTATCATGTAATGTGTCATATACTATCCATTCATGTATTGATTCCATCGTGATACATGGTTTCTAATGATGGAATAGGTTGTCTATACTAATACACCATTAACTATTTGATGCCATTAATAATTATGTAATCATGCCATGCACTATTTTGTTCATGTATTTATTCCATCATGATACATGGTTTCTAATGATGGAATAGATTTCTTAATACACCATTAACACTTTGATGACATTAATAATTGTCATTTAATCATATCACATACTATCCGTTCAAGTATTGATTCCAACATGATACATGGTTTCTAATGATGGAATAGGTTGCTTATACACCATTAACACTTTGATGACATTAATAATTGTCATGCAATCATATCACGTATTATCCGTTCATGTATTGATTCCAATTTGATACATGATTTCTAATGATGGAATAGGTTGCTTATACACCATTAACACTTTGATGACATTAATAATTGTCATGCAATCATATCACGTATATCCGTTCATGTATTGATTCCAACATGATGCATGGTTTCTAATGATGGAATAGGTTTCTTATACACCATTAACACTTTGATGACATTAATAATTGTCATGCAATCATATCACGTATTATCCGTGCATGTATTGATTCCAACTTGATACATGGTTTCTAATGATGGAATAGGTTGCTTGTACACCATTAACTATTTGATGCCATTAATAATTATCATTTATACTAATATAACTAATTTTATTCTACTTTTAGCTTTAAAATCTAACACTTGGCAGAATGAGGAAAGAAAATCATAAATAAAATTTTCTGTTTCCTTGTTAGAATACATGAAGCAATAAACAAAATATTGCATTCTAACAAAACTCGAAAATTTGACCTAGAAAACATAAAAGTGAAACAAAATTAGTAGATTACAGAGATAATGAATCATATGATTAAAATTTGAGTAATTTTCAAAAATTGAAGAATTTTAAAAAAGATAATCAAAACACATCATTTGTTTTAATATAATCTCAATCTATTAAAAAAGACGCATACCATTTTGTTTATAATCCAAAAAATAATGAAGGCGGAAAGATTTTTTTTCACTCCTTGAGTTTTATTTAGAAATTTGATTTATAATGTTTCCTTTATTGACACAAAATTTCATTAGAGAGATAAACTGTATACAAAACTTAAAAATTATTTATCTGAAAACAAATTAGTAATAATATAGTAATACATATACTATAATTAAAAATAATAACTAAGTATTTATAAATTCATACTCATACTAATAAGTAATGCACTGTATAACTAAAAATAATGATTTAGTACTTATAAACTCATACTTATTCTAATAAGTACTTATTATCCAATAAATAAGTCTTATTTTTTAGAATAGCATACCATTTTGTTTATGATCCAAAAATAATGAAGGCGGAAAGAATTGTTTCACTCCTTGAATTTTATTTAGAAATTGAATTTATAATGTTTCCTTTATTTGCAGAATATTTCGTTAGTGCGATAAATTACTTATCTCTAACTAAATAAGCCATAATATAGTAATGCACTATATAACTAAAAAAATAATAAATAAGGACTTATAAACTCATACTCCTTACTTATTACTCCACAAATAAATATTTATTTTTTGGGATCGCATACCATTTTGTTTATGATCTAAAAATAATGAAGGCGGAAAGATTTATTTCAATCCTTGAGTTTTATTTAAAAATTTGATTTATAATGTTTCTTCTATTTACACAAAATTTCATTAGAGAGATAAACTAGATGAGCAACTTAAAACTACTTATGTCAAAGTAAATAAGCTATATTATAGTAATGTACTATATAACTAAAAATAATAAATAAGTACTTATAAACTCAAACTCATACCTATACTCGTAATAATAAGTACTTATTACTCTATAAACAAATACTTATTTTTTAAGATCGCATACCATTTTGTTTATGATCCCAAAAAAGCTACTTATTTAAAAGTAAATAAGTCATAATATAGTGGTTCACTATATAACAATATAATATATAAATACTTATGTTCATACTAGCACTAATAACTGCTTATTACTCCATAAATAAGTACTTATTTTTTAGATCGCATACCACTTTATTTATGATCCAAAAAACTATTTACTTCAAAATAAATAAGCTATAGTATAGTAATGCACTAATTAAAATAACAAATACATGCTTATACTCTCGTACTAATAAGTACTTATTGCTCCATAAAGAAGTACTTGTTTTTTAGATCACATACCATTTTGTTTATGATCCAAAAATAATGAAGGCGGAAAGATTTGTTTCACTCCTCAAGTTTTATTTAGAAATTTGATTCATAATGTTTCCTCTATTTACAGTAAATTTTATTAGCGAGATAAACTAGATACATAACTTAAAACTACTTATCTCAAATCAAATTTGTAAAAACATAGTAATGCATTTTTTCCACACCACATAACTTGAAATTACTTCATTGTAGATATGCAACGCAATCGGCGTATTGTCACAACTCACACTTCGCTCATGAAAATGATCTTAAAGTTGTTTTTCATACTCGCTGTTACGGCTAGTAAACTCTGGGTCAGTTGATAAAAAGTAGGCACTTTTAATAGTTAGGAAAAAATAATTAACAAAATCTAGCTAAATATAGTTGATAAAAACTATTTTAAGACGTACAAGGAAAACTAGAATGAATATAGCATAAAGAACAGAGCATAAAGAACAGAGTTTGTATTCAAAGTCTGTGAATGAAGAAAAGATTTAATAACATTTTCTTTCAAAATAAAAGAATTTTCGGAAAGAATACTAGAAGGAAATGAAAGCAATGATTATAGAGGAAAGCTTCTCGTAATAAAAGTCAAATTTAAGGAAATTTCTGAACTATAAAAAGAGAAAAACCAATGATTTGAATGCAATCTTATTTGAAATAAGAAATGAACTTTATTATTTTTTTCATCATAAGATTTATTGACTCGTAACAACGTTGGCAACAGCTAATGTATTTACTAAAAACCATAGATAATTAACTATAAATAATTAAATTAAAGTTAATTGCTTATTTAAATAGCGATTTATTTAAAGAGAATAAAAAAAAAAAATGAAACTTTTGTACATGACAATAGACTTAAATGCGTAGCTTTTCGCTAATCTTACTATATAAACTTTCAAACTGATTATAAGTGGTGTAGTACCGCGATATACATATATTTAATCCTTCCTTTTATACTAACGTTTTTTTAATTACGTCGAGGACTGGGTCGTATTGACTATTTCTCTGAAGCAGTCCAATACAAACTAGCCTTGAAGAAGGCATGTCGTGTGGGTTTGCACCGACGAACGCTGTTACTCATTTAGGGGGCACCACTACTAACCTACCACTATTTAGCATTACCTTTGTGACTACTATGGACGTGAAGAACACTACCCCACAAAACTCTACAGTCAAATAACACAGGGAGATACGGTTTAAAGTGGATTCCAAACCACTACAAACATCCACGGCACCGCTGGGACTCGAATCCGAAATCTGTGTCACTGAGAGCCAGAGCGCTATTCACTGACCATCAGGCCCCACTTATACTAATGTCACATTTTTCTGTAATAGCCGAGTGCTCTGGCGCTCGTTGTGATAATTTTAAGTTCGATACATGGCGGTGCCAGGGATGTTTGTAGTGCTTCGGATTCACCTTAAACCATAAGTGCCAGTGTAATATGAATGTAGATCGTTGGGCATATGGATGGCAATCTTACCACTTAAAAAGAAAACAATAACTTATGTTTCGGAATTTTGTAGGCAGACAGCATTGGCCCACTATGAGGCTCTTGAACCAATGAATAAGAAGTATCTCGATATAACTTTAATCCATTCCAGATCCTTGAACTTTATTAAAGTCAAATTTTTCTTATATGAAATAAAGGGAAATTGATTAATCCGTTCCCATAGAAAAAGTCCATTTGTCACTGAAACTAATAATAAAGTTTCGTTTCTCAACGTCGATTCCTGGTCCACAATAGGGATAATTTCTGGTATGCTTTGTTCATCACTGATCCATTCTATTGAGGCAGCCTGGTAGCCAATTGGCTAGCTCTCTGGCCTTTTTGATATCACAAGCTTCAGGTTCGAATCCTGATGGTGGCATGGATATTTGTTAGTGGTTCGTTATCGGGCTCTGACGCTCGGTATCACAGCTTTCGGGTTCGAGTCCCGGCGGTGCCCTGAATGCTTTTAATGGTTCGAATCCACTTTAAACCGTAGGTCCCGGTCTTATATGACCACTGAAGGTCACAGAGCTCAATAAGACTTATTCTAAAGCACATCATTCTCAAACTGTAAAGGGGCAACTCAGTTCTAAGCACAGTGATGTGGTGTGGTGTAGTAACAGTAGTAGTAGTAGTGGTTCGAATCCACGTTAAATTGTAGGTCCTGATCCAATTAGTCTAAAGTGTGTGCAAAAAATTACAATAGTGCGACAAACCAAACCATTTCTATTCGGGCTCTAACAGCAGTATCCAAGAGGATGAGTCCGAGCCAGATATTGTTGAAGGTGTTTAGTTGTATGCTTTAAAAATATCATGGTTTTAAATTAATATAATTTCAATATCTTTCTTCGATAGCACCTTCGAGCCAGGGACTTGTCCACATAAGTCGTTATTAGTTGTAATTATGACAGGTATTAGTCTCCTATTCTTGCCATCCAAATTTTGCTTATGAATTTAAAGTCTGTGAATGAAGAAAAGTAATTTTGGGAAAGAATATTAGAAGGAAGTGAAAAGCAGTGATTATTAAGGAAAACCTTTCGTAATAAGAACCAAATTTAAGGAAATTTTGAAACTATAAAATGAAAAAAAAAAAAAAAAAGAAACTTATGTACTTACACCAACGTTATGAATACAATCTGATTTGAAATAAGATATGAGCTTTATTATCATATTCTTAAGATCTATTGACTCGTTGAAACGTCAGTAATAGTTGATGTATTTATTAAAAAAAACCATAGATGATTTACTATAAATAATCTTAAATAACTAAATTAAATTAAAGTTAAGTTCATATTTAAATAGCAGTTTATTATTATTAAATTACATTAGAGGTTTTATTGGATATATAAGTATAGGACTATCTTCCTTATAAGGAACCTTGAGATCTGGTTAAAAAGTATGTTGAAGAACTATTTTCACGACCATTGTGCATGTGCAATGTGATAATGTCCGAAGTCGTGATAATGCAGCACGATTGCAGCTGTGTTTATTCCATATTTCGATTTCCTTATGAGAAATTTTACAAACAATATGCTACATTATGGGGCTGTTGCAATTATACTCTCTATTTTCTAAAGGTGTTAATGATAGCAAGAAATAAAAGAATAAAAACGTAAGAAATTTTAGAAGAAATTCTAACCTTGATAGTGTGTACCAATAAAAAAAAAAGTTTGTTATTAAACAATTTTAAAATCAATCGATTATATATTTGTGAATTACAATAAGAGGATGGATTCAGTGTAGAAATATTTTATGACATTTTATCGAGGCTGCCTGATGGTAGAATGGCTGGCCAGAAGTTTCGGTTTGGTTTAGTTTGCCACTCTACAGTCATTTTGTGACACTTTGGTCTAATTAGATCGGGCCTTACAGTTTAACGTGGATTCTGAACCCCTAACAAACACCAAAGCCACCGCCAGGATTCGAACTGAAAGCCCGTGGTACCAAAATGCCAAAGCGCTAGCCAATTGGCCATCAGGCCGTACGGTTTTTGGGTTCATGTCTCGGAATTGTCATAGATGAATGAATGGTTGTAGTCGTTTAGAAACCACGGTACTTATAGTATTAACGGTACCTTGGCGACAGTTGCGGCAATAAAGAGCACACGCGCCAACCGCAGCTACAGATTTGGCGTCAATCTACACTTAAAATTTTTGTTCCAAATAATAAAAATATATATGAAACACTTCATTTAAAATCAAAACGCTTTCAAAATATTTTTATTCCAAATAATAAAGATTGGCGACACTTAAAAACCGCCAAGTCTGTCGCCAAGGTACCGTTAATACGTAAGTACCGAAACCACTTTAAACCGTAGGTGCGGTCTAATATGATTGTCGAGTGTAAGGCTGACAACCATATCCTGTAAAAAGAAAACATCTCCTGTCTAGGGAGTTAGTTATCTTAATAGGTTACTTTGCCACTAATATAATATTTTTTTTTTTTTTACAACTTAGCGATTCTCAAAGGGTGCACCGTAGAAATTTCCAGGTGTACATTGTAGTATTCCAGAGAAATATGTGTTACGATATAAAAATAAATAGTTATAACTACTCTTATATAGGCAGTTTTCACACTCAAAGACAGCTTTCATTATAAACAACTAACCTTTCTGGTAGCTTTTTTTTTCTTCTTTTTTCTTCATGTAAAAGTGCCCAACAGCGATAATGAGCCCAAAGAATGTTTCCGTGAAACCAGAAGCGGAAATTTCCATACTTAGCTACGTAAGTGTATAAGTGTAACGCCTATGTAATTTTCGATGTTCAAAACATTTTCATTGTAGCCAATGAGACTCCGCCGTCTGTAAATAACACAGTAAGTTGATCATCTAACTTTAGCAGAAGAACTAATAAATATAAGCATTGATTGTGGAATGATGATCAAATATAAAGAACTGTCCCTTGAAAAATTTTGTATTTCTATAAAAGAAGTATGCGTGTCAATATCTAAAAAGCTTTGAATATTTTATTATAATTATCAACGTAATATTTATGTGATTTTTTTATATGTGAATATTTATGTGAATGAATTATTTCTGCCCTCATAATAACAGTAAATATAATAATAACTTAAGAAACATAAATTATCTTAATTATGTTTTCATGAGAACTTGATGTTATTTAAAATAACTACTGATGAATCTGTTATTATGTGATGAACATTCCTGTAAATCGAACAGTTCTTCCTTTCTAATTTTTTTGAGTAATACTGTAAGTATTACAGTATAATAACTACTGTACCATTGGACTAAACATATCTAAGGCAAACTTAAAGTTCCTTTAAATTATATATAGCGTTCTCTTAATTCTTCTTACCTTGTTTTTTTTTTCAATATTCTATTCACTGAAACACAAAAAATAAAAATAAATAATAAAATAAAATATTTAAATCAAATTCTAGGAATCATGCATTTAAAGCACTACAAAAAAATAAATAAAACCTTTCAATATACAATTCACGAATTTATTTTTTATTGTTTAATTTGACCTTCAGGGCACTTTTGAATCATTGGTAAAAAATAATCGAAGGTCAGATGCATGTGATTACGATTCAAGTTCAGAGAAGAAACTGAAATCCATCCCTCTGATCACTATTAATATATTCGAAACATAACTCGATACCTTTTGGGAAAACATTTAGAGCATGAAAACAACATTGTTTTCTGTCTCGCAGCTGATAACGGTGAAATATTTTCACACCACAGTCATAACAAAGAGTCAAAAGTGTGAGAATCTTCTTTTCTCTGTTTGTTTAATTCGCCTTTCAGCATTTTCAACTTTGTATTCCTAGATGCATAAAATATTCCATATGTATCGTTTTCGCTAAGCAATAAATTTTGAATACTTAATAAGTATTAATATTTAGTAATATTTTCTGTAATAAAGTAAGGAAATGGATGATTTTGAAGTAATTAAACATTAAATTATGATTAATTTGCAAAATATTAACAATTGGAGAATTAAATTATCTATATATTTTTATGTATATAATAACATTGTTTTCTGTCTCGCAGTTGATAACGTTGAAATATTTTCACACCACAGTCATAACAAAGAGTCAAAAAGTGTGAGAATCTTCTTTCGTTGTTTGTTTAATTCGCCTTTCTGACATTTTCAACTTTGTTCAACCAAATAGATATTCCAAGATGCATAAAACATTCAGTATGCATCGTTTTCACTAAGCAATAAATTCAGAATCCGTAATATTAATATTCATTAACTTTTATCTAGTAAAGTAATTAAATGTTTCTCATTTATAAGTAACAGATTATGATACAAAAATTAATTTGCAAAATATTAACAATTGGAGAAATATATTTTTTTTTAATAAAAAAAGAAACCTCTTGTTAGCATTTAAATATTTTCTGTATTTATAAATACTCTGCTATATTATTAAATTTTTCAAGACATTATTTTAATACAATTAAAAAAAAAAGTAGTATCCATACATAAATTCTTTTTTTAACAATAATAGTAAATTAAATAATAAATTAATTTCTAAACAGAGAATATATTTTTGATGTTTAAAAGCATTAATATTACATTCTATTTTTGTAATTACACAGAATAGTTATTTCATAAAATAAAAAAGCACTGCAATAAATGTTTTTTATTGTGAATTTCGGTTTGTATGAATTAAAAAAATAATTTATTATGTAAATTTAAATGAACAATTATATATTTCTTAATAAAAAGTTTTAGCACGATGGCTATACACGAAATAGTACATCTTGAGCTAAATTTTTAATAAAGTCTTATTTGAAAAAAATTATTTATTTACATTAATTATTCAAAATCTTATATTTAATTTGAAACAATGAATGGTGAATCAAATTTTGTAGGAAAGTCTAATTATTTGCAGATTTAAAAATCAAATTTTTAATGGACAACAAATAGTATTTTAAATTTTGGAAATTGACATTTTTTTAATGTACACAATGAAAGTGTTCCATGCTATGTATAACCTATTCCATGCTATGGTCTATCTACGATGAAGATGATCTATGATACGTTGTATTCTATGTTTATGCTATTTTTGCAATCGGATTCTAAGGATAAAATACATTTAAATGAGTTAAAATAATATTTATAAAAATATTTTGGATGAAACAAATGGGAATTTTAAAATAAGGAAATATACCTAAATTGTTTATCTTACCTACCTTATTACTTCTACAATTTCCTCGCCAATTTTAATTAAATCCTAAATAATATGCTCTTTTAAAAATTCTTAACCTTATTTCCTTTTCAAACTTTGTATGAATGGTATCTTAATGGTGAATTATACTCAATAATTGGTGGTAAAAATCTTCTTTTCCCTAGACAATAAATTATACAACCTTTATCTTACCTAAATAAGGAAATATTAGAGGATTAGGAGAAATATTTTAAATTATTTAATTATTAAAATTATTATTACTTTTAATTATTAAAATTAGTTCTCATAAACATAATCTATCTTTAAAATGTCGACTGATTTTGTAACTTGTTTCTTTTGTCATATACAAATATACAAAAATACAATTAAAAATAATTATTTTTATAATAATAAAATTTTAATTTTTGAACAAAACTTCTCTTTAGTAAAAATTTTTATATCCAAAAAAATAAATATGTTATTCTCAAAAATAAATTATGAAAGACTTCTCTATTTTCTTTTACATCTAACTTCACCTACATACTGTTTTGAGCCTAAAGCTAAAATATCTCCCCAGGTGCAAATCAACAACAGAGTTAATCAAGTGAAAACCGGTTAGTAAGGTCTTTATGTGGTATATCAAAAACTATCGACATAAGCCATAAAATAAAATATATTCCATCGGTTCAGAAGAAGAAAAAAAAAAAATTCCCCGTTATTCAGCCATGACACATCTGACCTTTCATTGCTTACCTTAACCCTAACTCGTGATTATTCATTATAACGTATTTGATGTGCACGGAGCCAGATTTGAAGATCGCAACAAAAAAGTAAAGAACGTTACGACAAATTTTATAACGTTGAGGCTTGTTGATAGAATATATATTCTGTTTTTCAGTATTTTTTCTTTTATTTTTGTGGAAGATTTACTTCTGTATTTAGTTTATTTGATGGCAACAGAGTTCGATTTGAAGATTGATTGATGAAGAGAATAAAGGTTTTGACAGATTTTATAATGAAGAGAATACATAATTTATGTGCTGGAATATATAATTTGTATTTTTTTTTAAAAATATTAATGTAAAACTAGCTTATATGTTGCATTAATGATTAAAAAGGAGAAACAAATTTTAATCTAAAATACAAAACTTGATAGATCAAGTTTCTTTTTGGTGATAAAAAGCAAAATAATTAAAATAAATTAATTAAAAGACGTAATTTTTTTTTTATTTGTATTTTGTTTTCATTAAATAAATTGGTGTAGAAATTATAAATATTTTGCATACGAATTAATTTTTTCGTTTTGCATAATTATTTCTAAATATTTAATTATAATATACAACCTTTATTCTGGTAGATATTGAGAACTAATTTAGGTTAATTATTTAATAATGTGAAAGTATTAGAAATAATTATAAATTTATAAGCACAGCTTTACAGCTTTGAATTTATAAGCACTAATAAAATTTACTATAAGATTATGATCTTTATAGTAAATTTTATTAGACATAATATAGTGCTTATAAAATCAAAGCTGTTTTTAAATATTATTTTATAATTTAAAATACTGAAAATTAACCATTTAAAATGTAATATTTTTCACCGTTTATTATTCTTAATAACACCAGAAATAAATATTCATCTATAAAATATTAATAAAATCGATAAAGATTCTACTTAAAATATTGCTTTTTTAAATAATATTTTACAATATTGAATGCAGATAATCATTTTTTTTTAAATATTATTTTTATACCTCTTTGTATTATTATTTTGTTTTCATTTTAAAATTTATCAATACCACGATGCATCTTTTTCTAATTTATGTGTAATAGTTCTAACATATTAGTAACTTATAATTTATTTCATAACTTATAACATTATATAATATACTTTTTAATATTCAAATTTTATTATGTGTATTTATAATTTAAATATTTATTTTTAAATGCTAAGTATAAAATAAAATTTGTTCTAAGTGTAATATTTTATTTTTTTATTTATCTTTTTTTAACATATTTGTAACTTATTATATTATATCATATTTTCTTAATATTCAAATTTGTTATGTGCAATGTTTTTATATGAAATAATGTAATTTAAATAATATGAGTATATCTATTTTTAAATTTAAATATAAAATAAAATTTATTCTAAATGTAATATTTAATTTATTTATTTAATAGTTAATTTATAGCTTGAATAACTATTTTAATTGATTAAAAACAAATACATAAACTAATTAAAATCATTTATGTTGTAGTAAGAACAAACAATAATCTAAACCATTAAAACAAAATTAATAGTAAATAACTTTCTAATGAATCTCATAAAATAAATTAATGTAGTAATTAAATAATTAAAACATATATAAAAAGAAAATTAAAAATCGTAACTATTTCTAACAAAATTTATTATTTATTTATATGCTATTTAAAATAAACTTTTACGACAGAATTATAAATTTGTAAAATATGTATATATGTATATAACAATGAGAATGAACAAAGTAATTAATTAAATTAAATAAAAGTATTAACTTTCAAGGATATGGAATATGGGTTACACCTCCAACGTCTTTTATTTTGCTTTTTAATATGTAAAAGACATTAATTTTCATAAGTTAATCAGTCATTTTCAGTTTTATTTTGATTTTTAAGACTAAAATAAAAAAAATGTTTAGTTATTTTATTTATTTTTTTTATAATCTAATATTTTCTAGTTCAAAATACTTTTTTTTATTATCAAAAATAACTGAAACAAAAATTCAAAAACATGTTAAAAAGTTTTCTAATTAATTTAAATTAAATAATATTAAAAAGATTCATAAGAAAACGGGAAATATAAAATATTTAGCTGAAAACATATTAAACATAATATAAACAAACTATTAACGTAACTTTTATAAATTAATTTTTATTCTTTTTAATTTTTATTTTAATTAAAACACATATATCAAAACAACGTTTATTATCAAAACAAAATGTAAGAAATGTCTCAGTTATTAATTTTCGCGAAGACATTACATTGAATTGTTTATAATGATTTAAAAGAGTATTATTTTAATATTTATATTATCTAATTAGAATTTACAAACAAAGTTTTATTCCTATGGTTTGAAAAAATTACGTACATTTATTTAATTTTAATGTTTAATAAAATTTTCACAACTGATATCTGTTTAACAAAAGAATATTACTTTTATTGACTCTTTTTTATTATATTTTAAAACACTAACAAACTAATTACAAAAATTCCTTAACTTTAAACTGAAACCATGAGAATTTTCATAATATTAAAAAATATATATAAAAATTAAAAATATATTAAAAGCATATATTAGTAAAATAATAAAATTATACACTCAATTTAAATGTTATTATTTTAAATATCTTTTTGTAAACTAACTCTAAAAGATAACATAATTTAGATTGCATGTGTATAAAAATAGCTTTTATTTAATATTTTTCCAGTAAATTAACATTTTTAATATAAAAATAATTATTGCATTCAAAATAAAACACAAATGTCAACATTTTTGTAAAGAAATTTGTAAGTATTTAAGTTATTTATCTTCAAGAAGAAAAATATCTTTAATAAGTTATTCAAAAACGTTCTCTTTTTATTTTTATTATTTTTGAATTTTATATTTAATATCGTTTCCTTATACATATACATTCAAGACTAATAAACACAATATGTCTTAAATTATTTCTTGAGAGAAAAATGTTTTAGTAACAATTCTATCATTATTTTTAATGTTAAAAAACTCTTTTATGACATACAAAATTTGTTGAAACATATTGTTAGATTAATTTATATAAAAAAACTACAAAATTTAGCCAGTTTAGAAAAAGAATAAAATTTAAAAATATGTCATAAAAAGTTCTCAGAAATCAAAAATTTTATCTACTAAAAAAAAATAAAATAAAAATAAATAATAATTAAAAAATTTAAAAATTCATATTATAATCAAAGATTGTCATACTAAAACCTGAAAAACTTCATTTTATAACTAAATGGTCAAATATTTGTTATTATTTAATGGTTTTTTTATTTAATTACTATTATCGTTTATTTTAACACTCATTTTCTTAACACATTTTTTTTTTTTTTTGCACTGTACTTTTAAAACTCTTAGAAACATTAAAAGTATATTTAAATCTGATTTAAGTTACAATAATTATAATTATAGGAAAAAAAATCGACAAATATATAAATATAATAAAATTTTAAAAATTTAGTGCATTGATTTAGTACTTTGATTTACCTACAAAAAAAAGGTTTTTTGTTAATTCTTTTATATAATGTCTACAACATTTATTTTAAAAATTATGAATAAATGTTACTACTACCATACAAATATTCTAAAATGTTCTTATCATGGAATATAAAACAAATATGAATTAATTTTTGAAATAAAATGAATGACGAATTAATTAATTTCATGAAATAATCAATTAGTTTAACAATAAAATGAATGTTGATAAAAAGTTATTGAATTAAAGCAAATTTAAAAATATATACAAACCAAGAAATAACAATCGAAAACATAGACGCATTCTGTGTTTAAATCTTTTATTGACATCCTATGCTGCAAAACACCAAAAAAAAAAAATGGATATTTCTTTTTAACATTTTCAGACTTCTATAACATCGATGATTCATTATCCATATCTGCCAAGAAGTTTTTGTTTTACAGTTTTATGTACACTAAACAGTCACTATACAATACAATCTCAGCAAAGATAATCCATGGATCACGACGTACCACCATCACTCTTCCATCAATTGCACAGTTGCAAAGGCGTTAAATGTCACGTTCTTCTTTTGCTCCAGTTTCCGATTCGTATTGTTGGTGCCTTTGAAGTGCTGTTGGGAGAGAATCTCTTCTGCTTTTTCAACACCGATTTCGGAAACGTCTCGTTCCCACTGTCCGAACTGCTGGATCCTTGGCTGGTCAAGGATCCGGACCTCGTGACGCTGCCGGACCGAGCACGCATGGTGGAAGATTCCGGTTGGGAGGATGGCTGCTTGACCGGCTCCTTGCGATGGACGCCCTTAGCAGGGGCGACAACATCCCTCTGCATCCAGAGGGCGTAGGAGACGGGGGGGTGGATCCCCAAGGGAGCATGCCACGGGGATGAGAAGAATAGGCTGGGGGTGCCTAGGCTTCCTGCTGGCAGACGAGTTCTTGATGACCTCCTGTCGAATAGGTTCCTTCTTGGTGGTCACCACAAGACGGTCATCAAGAATCGGTGGCATTTTCTGTGGATAGACAGATAGTTCTTTTCTGCCTGGACTGCCGGATGTTGGCATCAGGAGTTTTGCAGGCTCCCTTTGTCGTTTCTCAACCGGACGTTCCCGGACAGCTTTACTGGCAGCCACTAAAATTTCCCTCTGAGTAGTCTGGTGTCTGTCTATGTTCGTGGATGGCAAGATGCGGGGTTTAAGGGGCTCCCTCGGGGTTGACTAGAAGGGACAGGACTGGTTTGGCCCTCATGTGAGGGGGCTTTTCTGGTAGGGCCGGACCCTTCTTTTTCATTCTGGGTGGAACTTTCGGTGGTCCATCTGATGGCAGATCTGTGTAAGTCTTCTTTTCGCCATTAGGTGATATGATGTTGGTAACGATGAAAATTTTATCGGGTTGTGACTTGACCATCTTGATGAAACGCAATGCAATCCAATAACAATGATTTTTCAGCACAAACTATCCAGTAGTCTGAAGGGAACTAAGTCACTTTCAGTCCTTTTTTATCTAAGTAAAAATCACTAAGTATAGCCGATTCGAGAAGAAATTCTGCAATAATCATTATGTCACTGCTGCTTATTTTTAACGTAGAATATATCACGATGGTTTCAATCCTTTTTCACATATTTTAGCACTTTATGATGTATAATCCGAAGAGAATTTTGATAAAAGCACGAATTTTTGCAAAGAAATCGCAGCACTCCAACTGACTTGCACGTGTTTCAGTGATTGCTGGAGCAGCGAGAGAAATGAGATGCGATGTAGGTGAGATTCAGTGATGGAATACGAGTTTCTGTTGAGCTCATTCCACACCATTCGAATGATGGTTGCTCGTTTCTTTTTCCTCCGTCGCCAAGACAGGACGCCAAGATCAGATATGTGTCGCCAGTTATTCAAAATGTGCTTGAGGATATAATTCACCGGTTCGATGTTCTAATTTACGAAAATGTTATTTAGCGCTTATTTTGCTAAATTCTTTTTGAATATTTACATCTCATATTGCGAATCAAATTTAAGAATTGAATTTTTGTAATTTTATTCCTTAAAAAAATCTTAAAAGATATAATTTGTTTGCTTTACAATAATGCAAGATTCGTTAAGATATATTGATTTGAAATGTAATTACTTAAAATCAGCTTTTTAAATAGATATTTGTTGTAATTGAAAAACAATTGTTGTGAATTGTAAATTGCCGTATTGTTTTATTTACAAAATATGATGAAACGAAGCATAAACAAAAACTTTTAAATATAATGCATTTTATTCTAATCAAAGAAAATATTTAATTATTTATATTATATAGGGTATTTAAATATTTTTATAATTGGATAAGATGATAGCAATAAAGACGATAATTACTCAAATCCAATCTTAATACTTCTAAAAACCATTATTTATATTATTTAAAACTTAATAAAATGAAAAATAAATATTTTGGTATGTTTTTAACTAGGAACTTTTATTCTTATTATTATTACTATTATTATTTTATTTATTTATTTATTGTAATTTCTTTTTTAAAGCAGTCAAATATTTTTCTAAACTTGTATTATCACAAATTAAATTATCAGAAATTAAACTATTGTATTATCATAAATTAAATTGTTTTATAAAATTAACATATATTTTTAATAATAATAATCGTGACAAATTGAAAATATTTTCTTTAGAAAAAAATGAAAAAAGATTAAATAAATTTCGATTTAAGATTTATAGAAACACATAAAGTTCTTTTTTTTAACTAAAATGAGAATTAAAAATTACATATTTCCTGCATTTCATAATAACAATACGTTACTGACAGCGTAAATGATCGATTCTATCCGCCAGAAAATATTCTCTAAAAATTCTCAAAGTAGGCGATGACTCGCCAAAACTTGCAACCCTCTGCAATTCATTGAAAACGAGGTCGCTCATGCGCTTAATGCCTTAGTTATCTCTTAAGTGTGAGTGAGTATCCTCCGGTGTGTTTGTCAGCCTTCTGATGAACTTTTACGGCTAAGGGTGGCATAAAAAATAGAGGGGGTGGGGAATCAAAAACTATCACAGAACTTCAAAAAAAAATATATATATATATACCAAAAATAGATTAAAAATCAATATCATTAAATGTAAAAATATTTAGAATTCGGAAGGGAAAAAATATAATATCAAGGAAAAACTGCTACTAAATTTAGCTTCAAATAGTTAATAATTGCTTTTTCCATTCTATTTTGCATGAGAACTTTAAATAAGAAAAACTAACTAGATAGAATATTTGTTGGTTTGATGATTAAAATATAAAAAAATTTTTTCACGTATTGAGGAAAAAAAGTCTTTAAAATTTCTTTTCCTGATTTATTTGTTTATATTTTTCAGATTTGTAATTTGAAATGTGTCTGTTATAAATGTTTTAAAACATGGTCTGAGGGCCGAGTGACTATCACTCGATGCCACATGTTTCTGGTTCGAGTCCCGGCGATACCACATATGTTTGTAGTAGTTTGGAATCCCCTCCCGGTCTAATATGACTGCAGAACGTTGAGCGTCGGCTGACAACCCTACCCTGTAAAAAGTCAGTGTCCCGAAGTCAAGTCAAACTTCTACCTACGGTTACTCCATCACAACAGAAGTTGCCCCCCCTTTTTTCCTCCTTCCATGAGACCGCATGGGCTCTTGGACTTGGTCTAGATGTTGCTATCTACTAAGTAGGATAAGAAACAACAATATATTTTAAAAGCATAAAATCATATATTATTTGTTGGTGAAGATATATGTGATGCAAAAATTGTCTTGATTACCATAATTGATTTTAAAATATGTGTATTTGAATGATATAAAATTAATAGTTTCAAGTATTTGTTTATCTCAATATTTTGTTTTAATTTTTTTCAATTATTTAAACATTAATGAATCTCATTTTAATGAATAAAATTTATAGCTGAGGTATTATTTAATTTTTTTTCTAATATTCACTTTACGTATCAACTGGAATGACAATTATTCCTCTTTGGCTATCATGTAAAAAAAAAAAAAATGATAAAATTTATAATATTTTTATTATTATTATGGGTGAACATGATGTTGTCCTGGTAAGAGAAACATGGTTTCACCAAAAGTGAAGCTATAAAATAAAATAATAAGTAAAAGTATAAATTCTTATTTTAAACAGATTAATTCCTTCGTGCCTCACGAGATACTCCCCAAAAACTTTTATTTAAAATAAACGCTGATTTTCACGTGATTTTATTTATATGTGCTTTAAAACTGGCATGAAATATGTGTTGCTAAATATAAAGATTGACCCATATCAAGTCACGTTCACTTTAGTTAGTTTTGAATTGCCTGGCTTTCAAAATATAAACTGATTATTGTTTCAGTATCCTCAAAATAGAGTAAAGGATTAGTTTATGTTTATATAAGTTAATTTAACCATCACTTAACAGATTTCTCTCTCTGAATTTGGTAGTGCTTCTTGTAGTATTTGAATAATTGCTTCTTCATAAAGTTCTAGACCTAAAAATTTTGTAATATTCCTGTTGCTATTGAATTTGATAGTTCTTGTGGGGATTCTACACTTTAGGGTTCCGATTTCCTTTTTTATCCACCCCAAATGGTACCACCAAAACCTTTGTCGCATTCTGTTATTGCAGCGCACATCTTATTGGTATAGGAAGGGACTTGGCGAAAACCAGAGGGAAAAACCCCAAATAAACAAGGCAGAACCACAAGCTGAACCGTACTACCTGGTGAGAGTTTTCCGTATTTTCCCATACAATATACAAATGCGAGGTAGTTCCCCTAGAAAGCACTGCCCTCCTTCTTCAGCATTACGGAGTCGAGTCAGATTTCTACTTACGAGTGCTCCGTCACAACAACAGAAGCTTCCATTCTTCTCTCATGAGCCAACACATGTTCATGAGAGGAGAAGGGAAGCTTGGATGTCTGGTCTAGATGTGTATATGTTGGTTAGATCGGTGGTAGAGATCTAGATGTTGCTATCTACCAAGTGACAAAAAAAAAAAGTTTTTGCGCGTTTACCTTTACCTTTTGATCCTTGCAATTTTGATTTTGAAAAAAAATGTTAACGTTAACTTTTTAATGTAAATGTTAACTTTTAAATTTTCAATATCTTAATAACTGAGTAAATAAATTTAAACTACATAATAACACCCACCTCAAATAATGATTAATCCATTTTGGTTACCAATGGCAGATTATGAACAGTTACAGCAAAAAGAACAATGAAAAAAAACATACAACAACAACAACAAAATAATACAACAAATACAATAAAACATGTTGAAACAGAGTTCATTAATCCAACAATAATGTCAAGTTACCATGTGCACCACGGGGAGGTAGATCTTCTGAGCACCCTGGTTAAAAAAAATATTTCTTTAGAAAAATAATATTATAAATTCTTAATTCTTCAGCAATAACCGGGTATATTTTTATATAAATAAAAGTTAGTTTTTAAAACATTTTTTAGGTTTTTGTAAATTTATCATGAGGACATCTATTAAATTTAAAATTTCCATATTACAAAGCAAAAAGCTAACATATATTTTCTTCAATGACTTGAATATTCAATATCAAATAATGAGTACGAATGACATAAATATCCAAATAACGTGACTATAAAAATTAACATTTATGTAATGTGTCAAATTTAATTAGCATGCAAAGGGCAGCGTATACCTTTTTTGTCTGCATATCTCGATTTTACAGTTTTACTTTAAAAAGAGTCCAGTGCATGTAATTCGCAAAAGTAGAACAAATGATTTTAAAATAAATCAGTTGGCAAATCTTCCGCCATTACATCACACACAAATATTTGGCAACGTCTTTTAAATATCAATTCCACATTCAAGCTTCAAACTTCACACGTGAATAACTAGCGGGTGTTTCGCATTTAATTGAGCTTCCTAATCCGTTATAACGAGAACAACTCCCTTACTTTCGTTATTAGAATGCATTACACGAAAAAAAGGTTTTAACGTCGTATGAATGAAGCGTTTCGTTTCCGGAAACGCATTTCTCTTGTTCGCACGCCAATCCGACGACTCAACACCAGTGTTTTAATTGCAAGAGGTTTTTGCATCGGCACGACAGATACACTGGAAGGAAGAAATGCCATTACACGAAGACCCTTTAACCGTTTGGCAGCTTTGTAAGATATGTATGTCGGAATTCTTTCCACAGGTCACTGGTTACACAGGTGTGATACATCGCTATTTGATTATATATATATATTTTTTTTTTTTTTTTTTTGCTTCTTCAGACGGTTTTAAAGGAATTGTCTTAAGAGAAGTGATGGCAATTTTGTTGATATAACAATTTTACAAAAGGAAATTATTTTTTGTTAACAGGCATATTTGTTTTTATGACAGCATTTCGTTCAAAATTTTATCAAAATTGAAGACTGTTTACTTTTTTTATCCATAAAATTATAGATATTGTTTTCAAAAGCGGAGTTTTTGTTTTCTTGCTCAATGTTTTTGTCCTTGACGACTTTCAACTTTTCTTATTGATTAATTATTTTTAAATTTCTTTCCAGAGCTAAGCTTATTGGTTTGTTTAAATTTCTTTTATTAACTCTTTTTTATACCTAAAATTTATTTAAATTTCTTTTTATGAGGTTTTATATACATAATATTTATTTAAATTTTTTTATCGAGAGAGGAGTTTTTCGTTTTCTGATCAATGTTTTTGTCCTTGACGACTTTCGACATTTTTTAGTGGTTAATTTTTTTAAAAATTTCTTTCAAGAGCTATTTTTATTGGTTTGTTTAAATTTCTTTTAAGAGCTTTTAATACATAATATTTATTTAAACTTTTTTATAAGCTTTTTTATACATAACATTTATGCACAATATTTATTTAAATTTCTTTTATGAAATTTTTATGCACAATATTTATTTAAATTTCTTTCACCAACTAATAATTATTAAATTGAATGATTTAAAATTGTTCTAAAAACTCGACAGGTGAACACAAAGGCAATTTTATTTCAAAGTGAAAATAAAATTTTTAAGAAAAGAAAATTGTTTGGAATTCTACAGTTTTCTTTTTCTAATCTTATTTATTACGAATACTATTATTTTTTTATTTTTATATTAAATTTTAAATTCTACGAAAAACTAAATTTCGATTAATCTATTGCAATTTTTTATCATTTTTTTTAATGATTTAATAAACTACAAGTAACTACTTAATTAAAAAAGGCTCTTTTATTTTAATTGTCGTAAAATGATTTTTAACGCTAGTAGCTGGTTACTTGATTGTGATAAATTGTTGTAATTTTCATTTCGTTTTTTCCTACAGAGAATTTCAGATGAAAGTTAAAAATAAACGTGTTGATAAATTTTGAATCCATGCATCATTAATTAGATTTTTAATACATTTATTTCCTTAAGTGCAAATTTATTTATTTCTAAAGTATCTGTAAATTTAAAGTACATTTAATTTTTCGGTATTTAAAAATTCTATAAACTATATTTAGTTTCATTTAAATTTAATGTTTTCATACCACAAAAAAGAACCATCAATTGTTTGGTTTGTTGTAAAAGAGAAGTGGCGGAATTTTTGCTATACTCTTCATACATCGCTATTTGTTTATATATTTTTTTACCATTGAGGTGGGTTTCAATTCAAAAATAAAAAATGGTGAAATAATTTTCTAATTCATCATAAATTATTGTTATATAATTTTTCTGAATTTTTTTTTTACGGTTTTAATATATATTTCGGTTTATTTTAAATTGAAGTAATGTAATTGTATGAAGACACTTTAGCTGCTAGCCGTCGTTTTACAATAAGCGTGTCGAATATTTTCAATGGATCACTGATTACACGGGTGTGATGTACCGTTGTTTTCTCTTCAAATCTGTTGTCAAAACGATTTTGAAATTTTATAAAAATTTGTCAATATAAACCATCTTTAAATAGTTAATAAAGGTTTACTTTTTTTATAGTTTCACGTATAGTATTTAAATTACGATTTCATATTTATAGTATTTTGATTACGATTTCATATTAAGTATAGTATTTTAATTATGATTTCCTTCTTAATTTTCAATGTAAGTCACCGAATTTTAATATTTTTAATTTTCATGTAATATAAGTTTTTTTAAATTTAAATGGATGGAATGCAATTCTAAGAAGAACATTTAATCAAAATCAGACAACAGATTTCGAACATTATAGTTATTATAAGCTCTATTTCTGTTTAATTTAAAATTGTTAAACTCTATATATATCTATAAAAGAGAATGGAAAGAATGAAAGAATAAGAAAGAAAAAAAAATTAGCATTTTTGTATATGATAATAAACTACTAACTTGCTTTTCGCGCATCCTACTCTATAAACTTATAAATTGATTATAAATAAACACAGTAGTACTTCGATATATATCTTTAATCCATTACAAATTATTGAAATTATATTAAAGTCAAACTTTTCTCATAAGAAATAATGGGATATTGATTAATCAGTTGAAATCGGAAAAATCCTATTGACACTGACATAAATAGGGTTCATAATAAAGTCCTGTTCTTCGGTGTCGGTTCCAGGTCCACGGTAGGGGTATTCTGGGGCATGCTATCTTCATCACTGATCCATTCTATTGGGGCTCCAACAGCAGTGTCCAAGAGGATGAGTTCGAGTCAGCGAGGGTGGAGGTGTTTAGTTATATGCTTTAAAAATGGGCAGGGTTTTAAGTTAATATAGATATATAAACATCGCTCTTAGATAGCACCCTGCTTGGCATGGACTTGTGCGCATAAGCCATTAGTTGTAATCATGACAGGTGTTGGTCTAGGTTCTCATCACTCAACTGTTTTTTATTAATGGAATTGCCCATTCCTTCCAGATGTTTTTTAGCTGTTCGATTTTTGCAAGAGTCTAAAAAAGGCTAATTAATAATAATAATAAATTTTAAAAGATGTTGGCACAGTCCCACCATACATAAAGTTGTAACCAGCAATTCACTGTGTCCTCAGTGGAGATCTCAGTTCAACCAAACTTTCAGATGCAGCAGCTGGACAATATTCATGTTGGCTAGATGGATGAACCTGAAGAAAGGCCAGTATTTTCTAATTTTTAATTTCACTTCCGGTACAAATACGTCTACTTCCAGTGCAAACTACTATTTATTAAGATAAAATAATCTCATAAAAAGATATCTGTAAAAACCACACCCACTTCCAGCACAAACCCTTGACCAGAAATATTGCTTGAACTTCCTTAAATGAAAATTCCAACTTAACTAAACGCTTTAATGCAACTTAATGCCACTTTAACGAAACTTAATTAGTTGCTCTGTTAAATTTATGAGATGGTTAAATTTATCCTAAAGTGTTCTTAAATCCAAAAATTGTTAAATTTATTTTAAATAATAAAATATGTGCCATTCCGCTGTCACATATTTTAGAATAAACATTTGGAATATTCCAGACATAAATAACAAAAATGACTCGCTCGTACAAGGAAAATTCTATATATAAGTTTAATCTGCAACGTGAGAAATCTTCTAAACAAATTAAATCACTCCAATTTGCTGAGAACATCTTCCTCTCAAAGTTTCCATTGTAACAATAGCCAATCATAATAAAAACACCGAAAAGAACATCTTCCAATTTCCCTGTATGCATCCCTCAATCTTTATAATGGGGAAATTGAAGAAAGAAGATACTGAGTCATTTCAAGTAGAAACACTTAACCACTCACTGTAATTTCACCAAGAAACATCGTAAAATAACGATCTGTTGGACAGTGGCCTGATTTTCACTGCTTTTTCAAATCAGCTGAAACGAGTTGTAATAATGCTAACTACATGCTGATCTACACAGCTTTTATGTTGTAAGATGTGTACCATTCAAATTATAATTTGGATTTTAAGAAATGATTACATTTTTAAATGCAGGCAAAGTAGACATTTGTTTTTATTATATAATTTTTTTGTAATAATCACGAATTATATATTGTAATTATTATATTAATCACATACGTAAAATGCATCATTAAAAAAAATTTTTTAATTAATTCGGAAATAATTTTTTTGATCTAATGCAGTTGTCTTTGATGCAGTTCAGCGCTGCACCGACGTTACTCAGTTAGCACTACCCAGGAGGAGCAGTGTAGCTTGAAGATAAAGCTACGGACGCCGAGTAACAACGCCCCCTCAACGCTCTACGATCCTGATAGACCGTGACCTACGGTTTAAAGTGGATTCCGAACCACTACAAACATCCATAGCACCTCCGGCACTCGAACCCAAAACATGTGGTACCGAGAGCCACGCTATCCACTCAGTTATACAGGACCATTTCGGAAATATTTAAAATACATTATAAAATACTTTTTATATACGATAATTCCTTATATACTTGTTATGGATCATAGAAACGTTTGTTATATATGATATTTCTCTCTATTTTTCTTTTAATCATAGAATATTATTTTTTTACGTGATAAATTAAATTATAGAGCAAAAATGATCTCTTAGGACCCAAAATAAAATTTAATAATTACGTTAAAAATGTGTTTATATGATATCAATTGGTAATTATGGTAATTTATAGTTTATTTTGTTTTGATAAAATTTCACACAAATTCATTTGGCAAATATTTGTTTGTTAGGTTATTTTTATTGGCTGGTTATAAAAAATGGGAAAATTAATTGAAAGAAAAATATCACATGTCTAACATTCGTCATGTATAGTCAGTATTTTAATATGTTGTATAAATTAATATTTACATAACATTTAGTAAAGTGAAGGATTATGTTCCAAAATAATGTAGTTAATATATATATATGATTGAAGAATTGAAGAAAAAAAATTTCATGTAAAAACACTTAACCCTGTAATTTCACCCAGGAACATCATAAAACAGCAATCTGTTGAACAATGGCCTGATTTTTCACTGCTTTTTCAAATCAGCTGAAACGAGTTGTAATAATGCTCGCTACATGATAATGTGCACGGCATTATGTGTAGTTGATGTAAGATGTGTACCATTCAAATTATAATTTGTATTTTAGCAAATTATTACATTTTTATTTAAATAAAGTAGAATAAATGTCATTTATTCTAATTAATGATTTTTCACTGCTTTTTCAAATCATCTGAAACGAGTTGTAATAATGCTGACTAGATGTACACAGTGTGTAGATGTTGTAAGATGTGTACCATTCACACTATAATTTTGATTTCAGCAATGACTACATAACAATTTTTAGATGCAGTAGAACAGACATTTATTCTAATTACACGTGACTTTTTTTGTAATAACCATGATTTATATTATGACTATTATATTAATCGCATACGTAAAAAAGCATTAATTATAAAGATTATAGAATACTTTTACATACGATAATTCGTTATATGCTTGTTAAGTAGATTATAGAAATGTGTGTTATATAGGATATTTATCTCCATTTTTCTACTAATTGTTGAAAATAACTTTTTAAATGATTAATTAAATTATAGTGATTCAAAATGATGTCTTAGGGCTCAAAATATAATTTAATAATTATATTAAAAATGTGCTGATATGGTATGAAATGATAATTTTTTTAAATTTTCTTTTGATAAATTTTTGCAAATTTTACAAATTCATTTTGCAAATATAGGATTTTTTATTTATTTATTTATTTTTTTCTGTAAAATTTGGTGCTAGTCTATTTTTTTTTTTATAACAGATCCCGAATTTCATATTATGTAAGCAATTTTTTATGAAAAATAATAATTAATAGTTAATAATTACACGATTAGCTGATTATCTGCCAGTAGCCAGACGGCCTTGGCCCACCATGGGACTACTAAGCCAATGAAGAAGATTAGCTGAATATAAAAAAAATGATAAAATTTATTGAAAAGAAAAAAATACTACTTGTCTAACATTCATCATTTTAATATGCCGTTTAAATTAATATTTACATAATATTTAGCAATGTAAACGATTATGTCTTAAAATAGCATTATTGTTGAGTGTGTTATAAAAAAAAAATTAAAGATACTATCATCTTATGATTGAATACCATAATTTCTCTTAACCTAGAACTCATTTTTTAATTTTAGTAAATTACAAAATGATCACATAACAATATCTATGCTTTAAGTATGAAGACAACGGGGATTAAATTCTTACATAATGCATGATATCTTATGTTTTGTAATTTATTTTTTTGATATAATTATGGAAATTTTACAAATACATTTGGCAAATATTTTTTTTTTCTACTATTTTATAAAATTTGGCGCTGGTTTACTTTTTGTAACAAATCAAGAATTTCATGTTACGTTAGCGATTTTTTTTTCAGGAATTTATAACGTAAAACAATAATTAATAATTTACGCTTAAATATTATGAAAAATGGGAAAATTTATTGAAAGAAAAAAAATTACATGTCTAACATTCATCATATATGGACAACATTTTAATATAGTATAAATTAATATTTACATGTATATTATTCATATATATGTAAATATTATATTATTTATTAATATTTGTTTCTTATCCCACTTTGTAGACACTATATCTAGATCAAATCCAAGAACCCGTGTGGTCTCATGGATGGAGAAAAAGGGGAGGGGACAGTTTCTGTTGTGATAGAGCATCCGTAGGTGGAATTCTGATTTGCCTCCGTGACGCTGACTTGACTTTTTACGGAGTAGAGTTGTCAGCCGTACTCCCAACGCTCTACAGTCATATTACTACTACTACTACACCACACCACATCACTGTGCCTAGAGCTGGGTTGCTCCTTTACAATTTGGGAATGATGTGGGTGAGAAGAAGTCTGATTGGGCTCCGTGAAGCTGTACGATCATATGATACCGGGACCTAGGGCTTAAAGTGGATTCCGAACCACTACATAAACACCCATGGCCCCGCCGGGATTCGAACCTGAAACCCGTCGGACCGAGGGGTTAGAGCGCTAGTCATTAGATCATCGGGCCCTATAAGTGTAAATGTATATCTATGAATCATAATAATAATATAAATATTATAATATAAATCGTAATAAATGCACATTTATGCTTCGTAATGTAAACGATTATGTCCTAAAATAATATAGCTGAATATATTCTAAATAAAAATTAAAATACTATCATCATATGTTTGAATAATTTAACCATGAATTCATATAGAGTTCTTCTAGTTCTAGTTCTTTTTAATTCTAGTAAACTACAAATGATCACATATCCATATTCATTCTACATTAAAAGATTAAATTCTTACATAATTGCATAATATTTACGTTTTGTAATAGAAATATTGATGAATTCTATAAAAGGGAAAATATCTCTTCTGCAGATGGCACCTGTTAATTCTTTTTAAACAACTCTATAATATAGTCATCGACATTTTTCGCTCTAGCCGGCGAGCCCCCAGGTGCAAGAAAACGATGTGTGACCGGGCACTCGGCCAGTGGGCCAGTTGAAGGGCCGGTGGAATGTCTGGGTAGGGGGTAGGGAGGGGGAAGACCACGACTCGAGAGGTTGTTGCCTTTTGGCTTGGTGGCAGCAGCTGTTGTAAACAGACACTTAATGATGGATCAAACTGAGTTTGAAAGAGTGGAGTTGTCTTTTTATTTTCTTCCTTCTAAAATCGTCTGCTCGAAAACTGGAAATTGTTATGTTATGTTTAGTTCCATTTAATTTAAATAGCCTGATGCACTGCTGCCATACCAATTCAGAATTTTATAAAAAATTTATTTTAATTATCTTCAGCTTAATATATAATTATGATTAAGTAATCAATTCCAATTAATTTTATTTTAAAATAATTAAAACAATTATTCTTATTGTCTTAAGCTTTATACGTAATTATTATTTATGAATTTTGAATTACTACATAAACAATTTATACTTTGTTTCGGTTAGTATAAAATTAGGGTAAATATAGTTAAAGAAGACATTTAAAATTCGAAAAAAAAAGCCTATTTCATAAAAATAGCTTAATTAATGAAAGATGCATCTGTTGCAAAGATTGTTTGTAGCTAATATTTAAGAATTCATATTCCAGAAATAATAAGATCAAGTTACTATTAAATCTTTTAAAGATTTTCAATATTAACAAAGCTATTTAAATATGGTGCATGATTTTTTTTCGGTTGACTTTTACTTAGAACGATATACTAGATATAAGAGACTTTTTTGAGACTTCACTAGATTTTTTAATATATTAAAATAAAATAATAAAAATAATTACTTATTTACATGTATTTAGATTTATTTTAATTTATAAGGTGCTTATGAAATTAAATAAAAGCAACAAAACATACATAGAAAATATAAGGACGAATACAAAGCCATGGTTAAAAAATGAAATTGAGCTGGTTGAAATATTCTTTAAAAATTTTGTTAAATTTGTCTTTTTGAAATTTTTATTTAAAAGGCAAAAACTATTTGCTTAGAGGACTTTTAAAAATATTTAAAAAAATTATCTTTTTGCATTTTTATTAATTTTATTAAATACTTTTATTTTATTTCAATATCATAAATCTAATTTTAAACGAAGACATATTTTTGATTTCGATTTTAAAGAATAATAATAAATAATCTTAAGGATAGTTACAGACTATAAATATTTACTGATATAAATATTCTTTTATATTTTACATATGATAACTACCGCGTTTTTTGTATGCAAACAATATTTACAAGGATTACGCCTTTTAAACTATTTATTAAACTATATTAAAATCGATATAAACCTCTTTAAGTATTTTAAAACATTTTTTTCTAGTAATTTTTTAAAAAATATATTAAAAATTGAAAAACTGGGAATAATATACTTTTATATTTACATTTCAGCATTTACATTCTCTTTTGTAAACATATTTATATATTTATGATTTGTGATGTATCGTAAATATAAAAAATAGTTGAATTTGAATTTCATATACTCGCAAACATTAGTATTTTCAAAACATAGATTAATCGCTCAGGATTAGTTTTAAAATAAAATATACTATCGTTAAAGAACAAAGAATTACAAAGTGAAATGGCTCTTACGTGTTTATTACATAAACTGTATTCTTTTTATGAAAAAAAAAATTTTTTTTTAATGATACATTTTACCATACTTGTTTAGTTGATAAAAACTATACTGGGGAAAATGATTAAGAGTCAATTATGTATAATATGCAATGTAATACATAAATTATTTTATGCATGGGCAGTCATAAATGTAAAATTATAGAGTTTTGTAAGAAAAATTATCTTGTGTTAAAAAAATTATTACCACTAAATGAATTATGTTTTCTTATTTGGTTTAAAAGTTTTTGTAAATATTCTTCAAAATAAATTGTATACTTTTTTTTTTTTAAATGTGTAAAAATGTGAACATAATGATACTTTTAATCTTATTTGTAAGTTTGTAAGAAATTCTAGGGAATTCTTGAAATAAGAATTCAATGAAATAAGCGAAAATTTGGTGATGTCTGAATTATGTAACATTTTATTTTCAATTTCAAAACTTTTGATGAACGAATCTTTTATGAACATATTTATTAGTTAGGTAGAGTTGGAGAAGACATGGATTCTGTTCCATAGGTAATGTGAGCTAGAATCTCTGCTATCAATAATGTATATCATCTATGACAGTGATAGTTAACCTCATCCATTGTTTATATTATACTTCAGTCACTATTGGCCATTATTAGTTATCGTCATTACAGTAATTATAGTCATTATTGTTGTCGTATCCCTGAAGATATAAAATATCGTGAATATTGGCTATGTTGATTGCCAGCTCGGAATATATATCCTACTCCGAAGAATGGTCCAGACAATATATGGCGGCTACACAGCTGGGCTATCAAAGACATGATGAGGAGTAAGTTGGACATCAGGACATCTAGACTTACCACATTTTTGGTATTTTTCAACGCCATCAGCAGAAATTTTCATATTTTTGCGTACTTTATCCTTAATCTTGTGAGAGTAGTAGCTGTTTTACTGTCGACATTTAGTTTTGATCTTAGAAGGAATCAAAAGTTTAGATTTTGCAAAAGGGAAGTAGGAATGGCAGTCTGATTCAAACTTCTACATTCTTCACGAAAGAATTTGCAATTTCATTAAATTCCAAACCCATATGAGCAGGGATCCATTGCGGGATACACATCCTGTGCAGGCGGTGGATTTGTTCTAAAAGAGATATAATGTTCAAGATCATATTTCAGAAACCTTTATTAAGACCTGTGAGGCAGACCTTGAGTCAGTGAAGATAGTAATTTCATTCATTTGTTGTGATGGAGGTAGACTCAGATAGACCTGAAGTGCCTTTTGAATGGCCAGCAGTTCTCCTGTGAAGTTTGATGCAATTTTTCTATAATGCGAGTAAATGCCAAGTGCAAAAAAGTCATTAGCTAATCTTCATTCTATTTCATTATATTTTTATGAGTTGGCTGCTTTAAGTAATTAATAATTGAAATTTTAAAATATTCAAACTGATATAAGTTATCACTATATTTGGAAGAAGCATTCTAAAAGTTTAGAATCTTTGGATATGCAGATTCTACACATAATACTCACTCGGAATAATTGTATTTCGTCTAACAAAACAATGAAGCCCTTTTTTGAACTGTTGCCACTTTTCAAAATGAGATTTCTTGATGGACACGCACACCTCATTGCTCAAGTACGCAAAACATTCAAAATGATATAAGCTATCACGATACTTGGAAGGAACATTCTAAATGTTTGGTATCTTTAGATATATAGAAATTTTGAGTTGAATAACTCTTTCTGGAATTCCGATGATAATGCAAGTCAATGTCCAGCAAATCTCTTCATTCTATTTCATTATAATTGTCTGAGTTTGCTATAAGTAATAGATAATTGAATTTTTAAAACATTCAAACTGATATAAGTTATCACTATACTTGGAAGGAACATTCTAAAAGTTTGAAAAGTTTGATAAGTTGAGATAATGCAAGTAAATGTTCAACGAATCTTCATTATAATTGTCTGGGTTTGCTACTTTAATTAGTAAATAAAGGAATTTTTGAAACATTCACACTGATATAAGTTACCACTATATTTGGAAAGAACATTCTAAAAGTTTGGGAATCTTTGGACATGTAGATTCTACCCATAATACTTACTGGTAACAATTGTATTTCTTCAAACAAAAACAATGAAACCCTTTTTGAACTGTTGCCATTTTTCAAAAAGAAATTTCCTGGTGGACACGCACTCCTCAAACTGATGTATTCTGCAGACTAATCACTCCATCAAGATAGCATTGTGGACCGAAGAAGGCAATGGAGTATGGAAATAGCGCCCATGGTTACATAAAAGGTGTCAAAAGGTTTTCCTGCAGGGGGAATTGATTTTGCCCATGGACCGTCCACGATTCGGTTTACTGACCCGCCATAATGAGCCTGCCGAGAATTAGGCCCTTCACTTTTACTTCCTCATCGATTGAAAATTAATTGCAACCTTCTTTCAATACTTCGAACCTTCTCTTCTTTTTTTCTTTCTTTCTTTCTTTTCTTTTTCCCCTTCGGTTTCTTTCAGCTCTGGTTTCGTTTCTGTCATCGAATATTTTTTTCCTTCCCTTAAGTAGATTTGTTCCATGGAACACTTTTTTTTTCTGGGTAATTTGTTACCGGTTTGGTTTCAGATGTGTTATTATGTTAAGAGAAAGTTCCATTTTTTTCCCCCATTGATTCAAAAATCGTTTGGTAAAAGTGTACTATTTATAACAGCCGATTTTTTTTTTTTTTTTTTTTTACCAATATGTGTGTGGTTTAATTAATGGCAACAGATAAAAGTTGTTAAAATTTTCCTAGTTTTTACATTCGTATAATAACTGTTACAGGAAACTTTATCTATTTATGTTTATAATATGTTGATATTAGTCTTATTATATATAAAAGCAAAAATTACTCTCAAATTATTTGATTGAAGAATTTATTTATTTTTTTTATTTACATTCTTTTTTTTAAAAATATTATCTCCTGATTAAAAATATATCTTTTAGTTACATTAACCTTTATTATAAATAAATTAAGAATTTTGCCAAAAATTATTTTTAAATATCGTTTATTATAGTTTATTTATTATTCAAAAAATCGTTTGGTAAAATGAAATATTTTTTCCCCAGATGTGTGTGGTTTAATTAAAAACGATAAACGTTGTTAAAACTTTTTATTTTTACATTGGTATAATAACTGCTACAGGAAACTCTGCCTGTTTATGTTTATAATATGTTGATATTAACTTTATTAAAGACAAAAAGCAAATTACTTTGTTTGATTAAAGAATATTTAGTTTTTAAAAATTATGACTAAAATAGTCTTATTAGTTACATTAACCTTTATTAAAGACTTTTTAAATATTATCTCATGTTTAATATGAATTATTTTTATTTATATCATAATAATTTTTAATTTATAAGCATAAATTAACAATTATTTATTAATTATTTTTAAATATCGTTTATTATTATATATAGTTTATTTATATTCAAAAATCGTTTAGTAAAAGTACTATTTATAACAGACGATTTTTTCCCAAAAGATGTGTGTGGTTTAATTAATGACAAACGATAAAAGTTGTTAAGACTTTCCTAGTTTTTACATTGGTATAATAACTGTGACAGGAAACTCTACCTATTTATATTTATAATATGTTGATTTATTTATTATAGACAAAAATCAAATTTACTTAAATTATTTGATTAAGAATATTTATTTTTTTTTTTTTTAAAATTATTTTGGGTAAAAATATATCTAGTTACATTAAACTTTATTGAAGATCTTTTAAAATAATATTTCATGTTTAGTATGAAATATTTTTATTTATATCATAATAATTCTTAATTTATAAGATAAATTAAGAATTATTTAAATTATTTTTAACTATCGTTTATTATTATATATCGTTTATTTATTATTCAAAAATCGTTTGGTAAACTATGGTTTCAGATGTGTTATTATGTTACAGAAAATTCCATTTTTTTATTAAAAAAATCGTTTGGTAAAAGTGTACTATTTATAACAAACGATTTTTTTTTAAGATGTGTGTGGGTTTAATTAATGACAAACGATAAACGTTGTTAAAACTTCCTAGTTTTTACATTGGTATAATAACTGTTACAGGAAACTCTGCCTGTTTATGTTTATAATATGTTGATATTAACTTTATTATAGACAAAAATAAAATGACTCTCAAATTGTTGATTAAAGAACATTTAGGTTTTTTTTTTGTTTAAATATTATGACTAAAAATACATCTTATTAGTTACATTAACCTTTATTAAAGATCTTTCAAAATAACATTTCATGTTTAGTATGAAATATTTTATTTATATCATAATAATTCTAAAATGAATTAGATAAATTAATAATTATTTATTAATTATAATTAAATATTAAATATTAATAATTTATTATTTATTAATTTTAATTGATTATTTCATTATTTAGTATACTAATTCAGTTGACTAACAAAAATGTTACGATGTAATTTTTCGAAAAGAATTTTAATTTTTAAATTTATTTTTCTGATTGAAGAGTACAAATAAACATTTTTTACATTTACAACATATGTGAAAAAAGATGATAAATTTTAAATAAAAGATATGTATAATAAAGAATAATGCATTGTTTATAAATTATATTAACAAATTATAATCACATTACAATAACAAAAATTACATTGTTTAACTTACTGATTTTAAACTAGTTTCTTATTTTAAATCCAATAGTTTTCTCCCTCAGATGCACAGATTGGTAATAAAATTAATAACTCTCTAGAAAAATTTTGATTTAAAATATGATAAAAGAAATTGCCCTATAAAAAGAGGCATTAAAATATAAGTTGTGATCATGCTTCCTCCTACACAATGGCACTGTAGCGTTCAGGTAAAATGGTTCTGAATAATTCCCTGTGGCATTCAGAAGAAATGGTCAGTTGGCCTATGGACTCTCACCCGGAGAGGAAATACATTTCGAGCATCCTGCGCATATCCGAGTTTCGAGTTTTCGACTTAGAAGTGGAATCCTTCCTAGAGTCTATAATGATCTGTCTTTAAAACTGTTATATATTGTACGACTCTAATTATACGTGTGTGGAGATTGTGCGTGTGTCAATAAAGCTGTGAATTCTCCAACCTGTGCCTCAAGTATCACAACCCAACCACACCCAGTTACAATCTGACTGCCAAAACTACACTCTACAAAGTGTGAATGTATAAATATAAAGCCTCACTGATATAGATTTTTTAAAAATAAACTTATATGAAATGTATATTATGATTATAATATTCCAAATATTATGCAATCACTAAGATTTTTCACTTGATACTTGAATAAATAATTCTAAAACACTAATAAAAAAAATATTTGTATATTTATCCGCATGTAGTTGAACTAATTATAATTGACACAATTTAGTTATTATGTTGTTGTCAATTAATAGCTATATTCAGTCAATTAATTGTAATATTAAAATTTTAAAAATACTTATTTGATTAACAATGTTTGCTATAAATTATGGAATTAACAATAAATTAAAAAATTTAAGCCAAAATAATTTGTATGAAAGAAAAAAAATAACGTAGTCTGAAATATTATAAAACATACACCTAAAAGTAAGGATATTGTCACAAATATTCAGAAGTATATAGTTTTTAAATAATCAAGAATTTCATATATAATAAAACACTCACGTAATACACAAGGAAATATATGTTCTTTCATCTAAAAAAAAAACTGCAATTTCATATCCTTATTAGAGCATGTATTGATTTTTTTATCATTCTAACCACAATTATAATCTTATAAAATAAAAAGATCTATCATGATCATATTTCCTTAAATTATATAATAAACAAGCATTCGAACTTTTGTTATATTTTAAGCAATATTTAAAAAGTTTCAAACAAAAAGTATTACAGTAATTGCTTTTTATTTATATTTCAAATAAGTAATTGTTATAATTACGCTATAAATAAAAATCATCAACATATCTTGAATTGCAGTGCTTATTATGGTAAACGTAGAACTTATTTTCTTTTCTACTTATTTATCAAAATAAAGAAAGCATTGTGTTCATAAAGGCAACATTTTGTAATTTTAACAAAAAAAAAAAAAAAAAAAAGGTTTTAATTACAAATTTATAAAACATATAATATAAAAGTAAAAAAAAATAAATAAATAAAAGTTAATATAAAAGTAAAAATAAAAAATTCTTTTACCTGATTCAATTAAAATTATTGTTCTATAGTTACTGGCATTGTTATTTCAAAATTTCTAAACAAGTTTAACTATTGATTCTAAATTCTTAAATACCTGTATTACATAATTGATCTTTTAAAGCTTTGAAATGCTATTCAGTTTAATAAATAATACTTTACTGTATATTAATTATTAGGGAGATTTATTTTCATTAATATTTTTGGCATTTTATTAGCTTCTTTGGCAAATAAAAAATTTAAGCATTTTGAAATAATTAGGGTTAAATAGTTATAAAATAATAAAATAAATAAAAATTTTCCTAGTCTATAAATCTCGTAATAAGGAAAACAATTACGTGATTAAAAAAGCACAATCAAGCATTTTAGTAATTTCTAAAATCAAATATTTGTTCAAATAATCGAAAATTTTTTTTTTCTTTATTGGGTCAACAACCCCATGGTAGCCAAAGCCGTCTATCTGCAGGCAGATTTATAGACAGTAAATGTTTTCTTTTTACGGGGTAGGATTGTCAGACCTGCACCCTACGCTCTACAGTCATATTAGACCGGGACCTTTGGTTTAAAGTGGATGCTGAAACAATACAAACTTCCATGTCACCACCGGGACTTGAACCCGAGACCTGTGGCCCGAGCACTAGTTACTCTGGCATCATGCGAGTTATTCAAAATCAACAACTTTGATTTTGAAGGTTTTAATTAAAGAATTATCAAAAAAGATTAATATCTATTTATTATTAACAACCTCATATTGCACAAAGTATTTTACATGAGGTGCACAAAATATAAATTTAAAATAATATAAATACAGAAAAATATTAATCCCAATCAGATAAAAGATTGCAGAGATAGAAAGATAATCATAAGTGTAACTTGGTTGAAATTTTATGAAACATTGTTGTGTAAATATTTTGAAAATTAATCAGATAAAATAAAAACATCGATAAAATTGATCGAATAATATAACTATCGATAAAATTAATCGATAGTATTACAAGTAAGAAGTAAAGAAAAATGATTTTACATAGTTTCCAAGCTAGAAGTTTTGAAACTCAAATATAGAACAATATTATGTAACTTTTTAAATAAAAAATAGAAATTCAAGAGACTTTAAGTTTATCTGTAAAACAAATAAATAAATAATTGCTAAATTTAACAGAATATTTAAATAACCACATGTAAAGATTATAATAATATATAATCAAGATAGAATTTTTTGATTTTTCAGATTTGCTAGTTACATATAAAAATGTGGATCACATAAATATTTATTAACATAAGTTTTGCTAATTAAAATTCTGAATGCAATTAAAAATGATAATTTCTCCATTATATTGATAAGGGAGAAATGAACAAATCTTTGTATATCGTAAGAAAAATGTATTACATTCAATGATGAAATATTTAAACTTTCATAAGGTGTAGGTGTAATTTAATTAAATGTAATTTTGAAACTGACAGCTATGAAATCGAAGAAAAGGGCTTGTGCTGATTAGCATAAGGAGCGATATAACGTTCGATTAGACGCTGAAAGGTGGTATGTATATAAATGGTGAAATAAATCATTATATATGATATGAGCTTTTAGTTAGTGAGCTTTAGTTAGTGAAAGCAGTACTTGATGACGAAGAGTTTTGCTTCAAATTCAAGAAAATTTACGTTAAACTCGGCTTGAAGAAGGATAATCAGTAAGTTGTGACAGGCAAGTTGACATGTCATAGTGTCATTCCATGTGCTTGGAAAATCTTCCAAAGTATAGCAGCTGTTAGAGTATTAACATATCCTGTTGGCCCTACAATAACCATTCTAGTTGTTAAGAAGGCTCTAGGACTTTGTTTTAAACAGTGATACTTTTAAATGAAACTATGAAGACGGCAACTAAGAGAGAAGTTATTTTCATATATCGTTAATAAAGAACTATCATTGTCACGATCATTTTTTGATTTTGCCATTGTGCTTACCTGTTAGTATAATACATGAAACTTTACTTTCTTCTTTTCTGTCTGGGCATTTCTATAATTTAAGAAAGTGGGTTATGATAAGGTTAAACTGCAATACATTTTTTAAAAAAATTTATTCATCTTATTAGATAAAATTTGTCACATTTTTTAATACATATTGACATTTCTGATCAGTAAATTCAAAATAATTGCTTTTTACCATTAAAAGGCATTTTGATAAAAATTTTACTTTAAAAAATACAATTATTACAAAATACAACAATTACAAAAATTAAATTTAAAATAACAATAATTTCACAATAACAATTTGAAAATGAAAAATAAATTTGTTATAAAATAACAAATTGTTATTCCCAACCTACATTTAATATATTAAATTTGGATTTCAATAAATATCATTTCAATTATCATATGCAATTTTATTTTCTATTTAAAAAATTTAAATGGGAATTCCTGAATATATCACCAATTCACAATCTATACGAATCGTTAATTCTATTGGAAAGACTAATTCTTTTGCCAAGCTCATTGAACTTTGAATCATTAGAATGATATAATTGCATGCTCAATTAATGTACTTTCTCTTTTATTCAATACATCACCTCTTATAAAAAATCGTGTATCATTGTTTTTTGAGCCATAAATCACGAAATATTCAGTTCTTCATTAAAATTCATGCCACGTATTCATCCGTTTAAAATTAGCGTCGTCAAATTTCAAGCCTTTCGTATGATGAAATAGCTATCACTTGTATGGATCTGCTATTGTTCGTGATTTATGATTCTCTGTTTAACAGAAAGTCGTTTAGAACAATGAAACTCGATAGAACTGCACAGGAAAATGTAATTTTCACCAAGAACGAGCTACATGCAAATGCGATTAAGCACTACAAAAAAAAGAACAATGGAACGCTTTAGAATGATTATTACAAAAAGTTTATCATAATTATAATTGAGCATGTAACAGTCATTTGAATAAAGATATACGCATATGTTAAAAGTAAGTTACTGATTTGCTGTTTTAATATGATCAATTAATTTTGGAAATAATTAATTTAATATAAATTGTTAAATCTGAGTTGTTCTCCATGTCGCAGTTTTAAACTTGCTGTAGAAATTTCAAAAATAATACAGTACAGTAATAATAATTATGTAAGAATAAAACTACTATAAATTTTATTGTACGGTTGATGCGGCGGACACTTTATTAATAGTTTCCTATTTGACGCTTAAAAAGAAATCAATTCCTGTGAAATTTTAAAAGTATCTTTTTAAATGCAAAGAATTTGCTTAAATCGAATAACTTAATACTGGCACAACTTTTTTTTTTTTTTTAAAGTATATTGTATAAATTGTTTTACTTTTTAACATGAAAAATAACACAAAATAGTTCTTCACTTCAAAGTAGTAGTTCACTTTATACTTATAAATAGCATACTTGAATCTTGCCTTTCTAGACCCTCTCTTTTTGTTTTATACTGTTGTTGTTGTTACCTATGGCTATATTGGCACTCAATCCATAGAAATTTGGCCACTTACCGTAGAACAGAAAAGAACATACAAACAAATCAAAATTACTACTGGAAAAAGACCAGACATTCTTAACAGAAACGACCAAAAGTCTTAAAAACAGTTAAAAACAAGTTAAATGTTCTAAAGATAAAAATTTAAATAACTATAAGCACCATACACTCAAGAGCCAAAACATTATGACCACCTGTCAATAACGAGTTGGCCCACCTTTGGCGCGCAACATAGCTTCAACCCGCCTTGGCATGGATTAATACCACCACTTAATACCAGTTAAATACCACTTCAACCTGATCACGTGCCTTCCACGTCATCCAGGAGAGTTCATTGCAAAATGTAGGGGTGGTCATAATGTTTTGGATCTTGAGTGTAGATTGAAGGAAGATGGTTGAGTGACTAGCACTCGGTGCCACAAACGTCGGATTCGAATCCCGGCAGTGAAATGGATGCTTGTAATGGTTCGAAATCCACTCTAAACAGTAGGTCCTGGTCTAACATGACTGTTGGGCGTAGAAATGATTACCGTATTCCGTAAAAAAGACACTGTCTCGAAGTAGGCAGATAGAATTGGCACACCATGGGGCTGTTGCGCAGAACCATAAAAAATGTCCGTGGAAGGGCATAGCATGGGGCATGTTTTTTCTGGCCCTCTAGTAATGATTACGTAAATCACCATTCTGTTAACACACAATCATTTTTCCGGGCAAGGAGAGTTCAACGGCTAGAAATTCATTGGCATATTAGACTTGCAACAGCTTTCTTGCAAATAATTCGAAAATCAAACACAATTATATATTAAAATTTAAATAAATTTATAAAGTTTCTTAAAATATTATGAGCAGAAGTAGAATTTTTAAAAAATGGAAGATTAAACGATTTGTACAGAAAAAAAAATCAATTTTTGGAAATAAGTTAAAACTCAAAAATGCAATGATTTTTGTATAGTTGAATATTCACAGCTTGATGCTGAACTCAGCCTTTCAATCAGAAGAAGCACATTATTTTAATGCAGATTTTGTTCCCTGTTATTATTCTTCAAGATTGAGTGCAACCTTATGAATAATTCTTTATCATGCATACCAACATAAATCATTTAAAAGAACCTGTGTTAAACTTTCAGTGTCATGGCCTTCAAACTTTTGTTTGTATTTCATTATTTACACCCACCATATTTTCTTATAAATAAAATTAAATGGTAGTTTTCAAAGTCAAGGAAGACGTATTTCTTGACGACAAGCAACTAATACATTTTGGGGTAGAAAATGAATGAAAAATTATTGTTGATTGAATGTTTTTAAAATTGTTTTTTTTATGTGTAAATATTATCATATATGATTATAAATGCAGTAAATAATCGCAAATCCGTGAAAGTTATGTTAAAAAAAGATGTTCAAAGTTATTCTGTTCTAAAAAGTATTTTATAATGAGAGAATGATTTATATAAAAAAAAATTCAAAAATTTAAAGAAGTAGTCGTTGTCTTTTGTGTTATCTTTTGCTCTTTGTATTTGAAATTATAATTTTGTATCTATATATATATATATATTTGTAATGTTAGTTGTAATTAATTATAATATTATTGAAATACAACGGGGTCTGATGGCTCGCTGGCACTCGGTGTCACAAATTTTGGGTTCGAGTCCCGACGATGCCATGGAAGGTTTTAGTGATTTGGAATCCACTTTAAACCACGTAGGTTTCGGTCTAATACGACGACTGTAGAGCATTGAGCGTAGGGCTGACAACCCTATCCCGTAAAAATATATCATTTCATTAATTGTAAGAAGTTATATTAAATAATTGCTACATATTCATAAATAATTGCTGATAAACAAGCATTTCAATATTGGCGCTATGCATAGGCGTAATTATTCTAGAAACTATTTTCATTGGAGTACAAGAGGCCTGATCACTACAAACATTCATCCAAAGCACTGCCAAGACTGGAATCCGAAACAGTTGTCGCCGTTGATGAGGTATTAGGTTCAATCTTCTGGTGGCATTATTGTGGATACCGTTTGAAAAACCAGAAGAACTTGATGGCGTTTGTGATGTTCAGCATCTTGCCTCGTGAGTCGGACTACCTGGTATTCTGACAAACGAGGCTGACTGGCTTTTAGTTCCCCTAATAGTCCACCCTTCTTCAGCGTCTTGGAGCCAATCAGACTTCTACTTACGGGCACTCCATCACAATAGAATCTTCTCCCTGGGATGATTGTCCCACGCTACCAGGTACTGAGGATGAGTTACAACAACAACAATTTATTTGTTTAATGTTTTCATGAAACTAAACTCATCTCTGAAATACAACTTGGATAAAAACGTGTCTGATTATATCTCAATGCAAATTAGTGATCCGCTACAAAACTCTTCGGTGCAGATAAACACGAAATTAAAATGACCATCTTCCGGTGTGTAAAATAATTAACAAACAACTTAATGAAGCGTTGATTCTGCGCGCTTCAATGACTGCGCATCACATTAAAGCAACTCAATCGAATTTCATGCTTGTTGGAACGATACAGAAATCATTCACTCTTCACCACTTAAGGATACTTAGTCGAATTTCTTTTCGACGCTTTATCGTTAATTGAAATCAAATTACATCTACAAAGAACATTGAAAGTTGGAGGAAGTGTAGCAATTTTTACAAAATTCGATAGCAATTTTATATGAATGAAATAGCACACCAATCGAAAACGAAATGTGTATTGTAGAAGCAAGTTTGTTTATCAATTTCCCAACTGAAGCGAATAACCTTGAACAGTTTTAACTAACAATCCAGATGTTTTTTTGTTGGTGGTGGTGAAAGAATACAGCGGTATCGGACATTGACACTTTATAGCAGATGTTATTTTTAATAAAGGGAGATAGAAAATATTGCAAAAGGGTAAAGTGCTATCTTTAAATGTGCATAAACCCATGAGGTCTTTTTGTTCCCACCAAGAAGAAAGAAGAAGGTGAAGATGCGACATGCTGAGATGTGCTTTTGTTGAAGGATTATCGACCTCAGCAGCTAAATGGGGATCATAACCCTTATTGAAGAAAAGTTTGTTTTGCTAGTCACTTTAGTTTAAAGTTACACATGGTTTGACGAGCTATTTTTGGGGAATAAAAAAAATGGAACTTATGAATTTATTTTTAAGGAAGTGGAATAAATAAAAATGGTGAATGTTAAAAATAAGTTCTGTATTTTTATTGTTGTTGAAATTCGGAAGTTATGTCTGTTCGGAAAACTACGGATAATTCTAGACTTACAATGAGGGTTCTATGGGAAATCGTTTTCAATATCGGTCATATATTGAATTCAATATTAATAAAGTTCCTCTTATACTTTTATGTTTGTTTTTATTATTTTCATTGAGTGTTTTCATGTTTAATTAAAAAAATGCATCAATTTACTCTATATTTAGAAATTATGTAATTAATAAATAATGTAATTAATAAATTATGCATTTTAATTATTTAAAATACAGATATAAGAAATTAAGAAAAAAAACGTAAGTGCACTTTAAAAATGTATGACTATTTAAATGTTAAAAATAAGTTTTTGTATTTTTATTGTTGTTGAAATTCAGAAGTTACGCTTGTTCGGAAAACTACAGATAACTTTAGACGTACAGTGAAGTTCTATGGGAAGTCAAGACCGTCGTTTTCTACGTCTGTCGTATATTGAATTCGACATAAATAAAGGACCTCCTTTTTACTTTTATATTTTTTTTATTATTTTCAGTAACGTTTTTTAACGTTTAATAAAGTAATTCATAAATTTAAGTAATGTTTATAAATTATGTAATAGTACATAATTATTTAAATACAGATATAAAATATTAAGAAGAAAAAAAAAACATAGTCCACTTTATAAAAAGTAGTAATATTTAAACGTTAAACATAAGTTTATATGTTAAAAATTAAGTTTTGTATTTTTATTGTTGTTGAAATTCAGAAGTTGGGTTTGTTCGGAAAACTACAGATAATTCTAGACTTATAAAGAAATTCTATGGGAAGTCAAGAAAGTCATTTTCAGCATCCGTCGTATATTGAATTCGACTTACATAAAGGCATTCATTTTACTTTTATATTTGTTTTATTTCTGTTTTATTATTTTCATTGATTTTCATGTTTAATAAAGGCATAAATTTACGCGAATGTTTATAAATTATGTAATAAGACAGAATTATTTAAATACAGAAATAAGAAATTAAGGAAGAAAACGTAAGTCCACTTTATAAAAGTACGAATATTTAAATGTTAAATATAAGTTTGTATGTTAAAAGAAGGTTTGTATTTTTATTGTTGTTGAAATTCAGAAGTTATGTTTGTTCAGAAAATTGTAGATGATTCTAGACTTACAATAAAGTTCTATTGGAAGTCAAAAGTGTCATTTTCAATATCTGTCTTATATTAAAATCGACATAAATAAAGTTCCTTTTTTTTTTTTTACTTTTCTATTTGTTTGATTTCTGTTTTATTATTTACATTAATTGTTTTTCATGTTTAATAAAAAATAATCCATAAATTTAAGCGAATATTTTAAAATTATATAATAGTGTTAATATTTTATAATGCAATTATGTAAACTAAACATAATGAAAACAACGTAATTTTTAACATTAGTCAAGAAAAGAAAACACTAAAAATTTTGAAAATTGAAAATGAAAAAATAAATGATTTTAAAAACTTTTTTTTTTTTTTTTTTAAAGATTAAAAGTTCGAAGGTCAATAGATTTTATATATAGTAGGTCAATACGATGGGCAAGTCCAAAACAACACAATGTCAAATTCTTATTTTTTTATTTTTCGAGAGAGAGAGAGAGGGGGTAGATGACCTGAGTGTTTTGGTAACTTCACCATTTTTTTTTTTTCAAACTTTACAACAGATGAATTAAAAAGTTTCCCTGTAAACCAACAAAAATGTAATCAATCGTAAAACTAGAATGAAAAAGTTGTTTCTGGAAACCCACCACCATTTTTTTTTTTTTTTTTTTTTGGTGTAATTGTTGTGAAACGAAATCAGATTTCACACTCAGATAGATCAACAACTTCTCAAAATTCTTTCAGATCCACATAGATCAAAATCACGTAGTACGTCTTCGTCTTTCACAATTACTACACTTTCCCAAGAACAATGAATGACAACAACCGGTTCTTTTCTTTTTTTTTCATCCAAATTCCTCAAGAAACGTGCATTAAATGAACTTTTTTTTTTATTCTTTTTCCATTTGGAACTTTCACTTCAAATCTATCGGAAGTCGAATGCTAAAACAATGAAAGCTCTGTCTTAACAGAGCATGAAAACACGAATAACAAAACCTGTGTTTTTAAGACGAATGCCAAAGAACGAAATATTCATGGAAATAAAAGAACGTTTTCTGTTAATCGCTCCAGTGGAAGATCTCTATCTAATGAATCTTTTGTCTCATCACCCAGCCTGGGTTTTTTTAATCACTTCTCTGTGTGTTGGGGTCTTGAGTGATAAAATTTCGTGTATTGTGTGTGTTAGCCTAGATCAGTTCTGTTTTTTTACACTTTTAACAATAGTATCTCTTAGTTAAAAGGCATCTTGGGTAGTAAAAAATTATTTTGTGTGTGATCGTTTTCAGTACAATTGAGTGCTGATTTAACGATGTGCTCATTATTATACTTTTTAGTTAACAAAAATTAATTTCTAAAAATATTTTCTTATTAAAAAGTATTTTCTTAAATAAGACATAATACTTATTTCATGAATTATTTATAATTATTTTCAGTTTAATTTATGAATTTTTTTATAATATTTTTAGGTGAATATTTTAAGTACATTTGAATGCTGATTTAACGACCTGCTCATTATTATGTTTTTTAGTTAAAAAAATTCATTTCTAAAATTATTTTCTCACTAAAAGTAAATAATACTTAATGAAATATAATACTTATTTCATGAATTTCAGTTTAATTTATGAATTTTTATGATTATTTTTCAAGTGATCATTTTTAGTGCAATTGTGGGGTTTTTTTTTACACTCATGAAAAGTCATCTTGGGTAGTAAAAATTTAATGATCTTCTCATTATTATGGATTTTTCGCTAACAAATTAATTTCTAAAAATATTTTTCCAATAAAAGTTGTTTTCCCCAAATAAAATGTAGTACTTAATAATATATAATACATATTCCATGAATTATTTATAATTATTTTCAGCTAACTTTTTACAATTATTTTTCAAATTCATCGTTTTCAATACAATTGAATGCTGATTTAACGATCTGCTGATTATTATGCTTTTTAGTTAATAAAAATTAATTTCTAAGAATATTTTCTCGCTATAAAGTATTTTCTTAAATCAAACGTAGTACTTAATAAAATATAATGTTTATTGCATAAATTTTTATAATTACATTCAGTTTAATTTATCAATTTTTTTTTTATGATTATTTTTCAAGTGGTCATTTTCAGTACAATTGAATGTTGATTTAACCATCTGCTCATTATTCTTCTGTTCTTTAGTTAACAAAAAATTAATTTTCAAAAAATATTTTCTCGAAAAAGTGTTTTCGGAAATAAAACATAATACTCAATAGAATATAATACTTATTTCATGAATTATTTAAAATTACTTTCAATTTAATTTATGAATTTCTTTTTCTATGATTATTTTTCAAGTGGTCATTTTCAGTACAATTGAATGTTGCTTTAACCATCTGCTCATTATTCTGTTCTTTAGTTAACAAAAATTAATTTTCAACATATTTTCTCGAAAAAAAGTGTTTTCGGAAATAAAACATATTACTCAATAGAATATAATACTTATTTCATGAATTATTTTAAATTACTTTCAATTTAATTTATGAATTTCTTTTCTATGATTATTTTTCAAGTGGTCATTTTCAGTACAATTGAATGTTGATTTAACCAACTGCTCATTATTCTGTTCTTTAGTTAACAAAAATTAATTTTCAAAAATATTTTCTCTCGAAAAAAAAGTGTTTTCGGAAATAAAACATAATACTCAATAGAATATAATACTTATTTCATGAATTATTTAAAATTACTTTCAATTTAATTTATGAATTTCTTTTTCTATGATTATTTTTCAAGTGGTCATTTTCAGTACAATTGAATGTTGATTTAACCATCTGCTCATTATTCTGTTCTTTAGTTAACAAAATTACTTTCAAAATATTTTCTCGAAAAAAAGTGTTTTCGAAATAAAACATAATACTCAATAGAATATAATACTTATTTCATGAATTATTTAAAATTACTTTCAATTTAATTTATGAATTTCTTTTTCTATGATTATTTTTCAAGGGTCATTTTCAGTACAATTGTTGATTTAACCACCTGCTCATTATTCTGTTTTCTTTTTAGTTAACAAAAAATTAATTTTCAAAAATATTTTCTCGAAAATTGTTTTCGGAAATAAAACATAATACCAATAGAATATAATACTTATTTCATGAATTATTTTAAATTATTTTCAATTTAATTTATGAATTTCTTTTTCTATGATTATTTTTCAAGTGGTCATTTTCAGTACAATTGAATGTTGATTTAACCACCTGCTCATTATTCTGTTCTTTAGTTAACAAAAATTAATTTTCAAAATATTTTCTCGAAAAATTGTTTTCGGAAATAAAACATAATACTCAATAGAATATAATAATTATTTCATGAATTATTTTAAATTATTTTCAATTTAATTTATGAATTTCTTTTCTATGATTATTTTTCAAGTGGTCATTTTCAGTACAATTGAATGTTGATTTAACCATCTGCTCATTATTCTGTTCTTTAGTTAACAAAAATTAATTTTCAAAAATATTTTCTCGAAAAAAGTTTTTCGGAAATAAAACATAATACTCAATAGAATATAATACTTATTTCATGAATTATTTAAAATTACTTTCAATTTAATTTATGAATTTCTTTTTTCTATGATTATTTTTCAAGTGGTCATTTTCAGTACAATTGAATGTTGATTTAACCATCTGCTCATTATTCTGTTCTTTTTAGTTAACAAAAAATTAATTTTCAAAAATATTTTCTCGAAAAAAGCTGTTTTCAAATAAAACATAATACTCAATAGAATATAATACTTATTTCATGAATTATTTAAAATTACTTTCAATTTAATTTATGAATTTCTTTTTCTATGATTATTTTTCAAGTGGTCATTTTCAGTACAATTGAATGCTGATTTAACCATCTGCTCATTCTGTTCTTTTTAGTTAACAAAAATTAATTTTCAAAAATTTTTCTCGAAAAGTGTTTTCGAAATAAAACATAATACTCAATAGAATATAATACTTATTTCATGAATTATTTAAAATTACTTTCAATTTAATTTATGAATTTCTTTTCTATGATTATTTTTCAAGTGGTCATTTTCAGTACAATTGAATGTTTATTTAACCATCTGCTCATTATTCTGTTCTTTAGTTAACAAAAATTAATTTTCAAAAAATATTTTCTCACTAAAATTTTTTTTTTTTTTTAATAAAACAATACTTAATAAAATATAATATTTATTTCAGGAATTTCAGTTTAAATTATGAATTTTTTTATGATTATATTTCAAGTGATCATTTTCGGTGCAACTGAATGGTAATTTAACGATCTGCTTCATTTCTATGCTTTTAGTTAATAAAAATTAATTTCTAAAAATATGTTCTAACTAAAAAGCTTTTTCTTAAATTAAACATAGTACTTAATAAAATACAATACTTCAATCAACAGATAAAAAAGAGGACATTTAAATAAATTCACAAAAAAATAAAAATTAACTTGTAAAAAAAAAAAATTTCAAATGCATTATAGTATGATAATAAATTAAAATCCAAAGTATTGCAAAAAGTCCAAAGTAAGTAAAATAAAAGTATTGTTTGTTTTTGAATTAATTAAAATCTTTTATAAAAATAAATGGAGAAACTATCAAAATAAATTTGACATTGAATTAGAAAACATTAAATGAACACATTCAGTGAACATTAAGTAAAAATATTAACATTAAGTAAAATTTTAAATGCATTATAATATGATAAACTAAACCCATTGATAGGTTTAAAAAAGTATTGTTTGTTTTTGAATAAATTTAAATCTTTTATAAAAATAAATCGGGAAACTATCAAAATAAATTTAACATCTGAATAAGAAAAAGCATTAAGTGAAAACATTAACATTAAGTAAAATTTTAAATACTTTAAAACATGATAATAAACTAAAATCCAATGATAGGTTTTTAAAAGTATTGTTTATTTTTGAATGAATTTAATTTTTTTAAGAAATAAATAGTGAAACTGTCAAAATAAATTTAACATCTGAATTAGGAAACATTAAACATTATCTCGAATTTTATATTACAATTTAAACCAATCTGACATCTATTTCAAGTTGAAGAATTTATTTTCTCCTTTATAAAAATCAAATTCTGTTACAATTCGTTAATTTTAAAAACACTCTGTCATGATAAATAAGCTACAAAAGTATTAGACAAATCTTTAGATTTCCTACGTTAGAGTTTATCTTTTGGAAAGCATTTGAATGTATCATGAAATTCAGATTCTCAACACATCAACGCCCACATATTCAATAACCTTGTACTTTTTCCTCCAGAATTTGACATTTTAATCGGTAAATTCATTAATCTTACTAAATTAAGATTTAATTGCCAGGATAATTTATGACCTGAAACATATATCTATAAATTTTAAATAATCTAAAAGGTTATTCGAATTTGTCAAAAACAATTTTTTTTTTCTGATTAAGCTAATTTTAATAAAAATACATAAAATCAAATTTTTTAAGTAAAATTTTATATACTTTGGTACATATGATTAAATTTAACGTATTTCTTCCAATGAGAAAAAAAAAGTTTTAAAAAACAATTTTTAAAAACAATTTTTAACATTTTTTTCTCTGATTAAGCTAATTTTAATAAAATACATAAAAGCTAATTTTTATGTAAAATTTTATATTTTTTGAACATATTACTAACTTTTTAATGTATTTATTCCGATGACAGAAATATTTTTAAAACAAATTTTTTTTCTGATCTAGTTAATTTTATATTTTTGACCATACAATTAACTTTTTAATATATTTTTAAAATGAGAGAAAAAAAAATTTTTAAACAAATTTTTAACAGTTTTCTTCTAATAAAGCTAATTTTAATAAAACACACATAAAAGATAATTTTATTTAAAAGTTTATATTTTTGAACATATGATTAACTTTTAACGTGTCATTTATGAGAGAGAAAAATACACTCGTTTTTTTGTTGTTGTTGTTTATGTAACGTTGGTGGGCTTGAGGTAACACTTATGTATCCTACCAACTGCCCACTGAGGAGTAAAAGTGCCTTCCGGGAAGTTTTAAGGGTAATTTCCCCGCATTTGAATGACGTATGGGGAAAACCCTGAAAACTTACACCAGGTAACCAGACTCCCAAACTGCGTATTAAAAAATTATTCTTGAAGGATTTCGCACTGTACGCACTAACAAAGCAAGATTACTCAGACAGAATCATCACATTTAAAAACATTATACTTTTAAAAATTAACAATGGTAACTAATGATCCCTGGTAATACCTGAATGTAAACCTAAAATGCCAAAATTCGTTGTTTTGTTCATTGTGGGAATCCCAGTTCTCAACTTACTACTCAGTAAGTCGATTTCTGTGGGTTGTGTACACAAGCATTTCTCACACTTTCAACATCTTCTGCAGACACGCTTGATTGCCCTAACTTTTTTCTACGAAGACATCCTGTCTCTTTGAACTGATGCTACCAGCTGCCGAATATTCCAAGCGGTAAGTGGATCCGTTTGCAATTTGTAAGCAATTCACGGATCAACGGTGATTATTCATTGACATCTAGCTAACAAAAGCACAAAACTTTCAACTACAAGATGTGAGTTTGATTATTTTCTAAGATGCAAGTTAAATGTCAGAATATTTTTTTTATTTCTATGTATTACATATCACTCCATATTAATAAATAAAAAATAGTTTGTTTAATTTTATTTGATATGTGAAACAAATCATGGCTGGATTAATTTTTAATTATTAAAGAAAATGTGAAAATGTTTATTAACTGGAAGTTTTTGCACAATATTGGACATTATAACCAATATACATTGCATAATTTAAAATTCCTGACAACTATTGAAGCTATTTTTGTGTTTCATTAAATATTTACCTATGGTGTTTGTAATGGTTGTAATAAAAACCTTGTAATGGTTTGAATAAAAATTTTGACTAAAAGATAAAACAACAATGATATATTGTTTATTAGTTGAACATTTTACACAATATTGGAGATTATAGGCAATACACATTGCATAATTTAAAATTCCTGACAAGTATTGATGTTATGTGTTTTATTAAATATTTACCTATGGCGTTCCTGAAGTGGTTTGAAGAAAATATTTTAACTAAAAGATAAAACAACAATGATAAATTGTGCAATGTAATGTATATTGTATAATTTTAAAATTCTCACAACTATTGACGTTATTTTTGCTTTATTAAATATTTACCTTTCTTTTTACTGTAAATTAACAAGAGTTTAAGTTGATAAAGCAACGCAATTATTGATATTATTTTGTGTTTAATTTAATCTTTTTACCTTTCTTCTATTGGCAATTAATGAGTTAAGATTTAAAAAATCCTCTCAGCTATTAACTTTATTTTGTGTTTTATTAAATATTTATCTTTCTTTTACTGTAAATTAAGAAGCTTAAGATTTAAAGTAAATTAATGAGTTTGAGATTTAAAACTACTCACGGTTATTGATTTTATTTTGTGTTTTATTAAATATTTATCTTTCTTTTACTGTAAGTTAAGAAGTTTAAGATTTAAAGTAAATTAATGAGTTTGAGATTTAAAACTACTCACGGTTATTGATTTTATTTTGTGTTTTATTAAATATTTATCTTTCTATTAGTTTAAATTAATAAGAGCTTAAATTTATAAAAGCATCGCGAATATCGATATTGTTTTGAGTTTAATTGAATTCTTACCTTTCTTTTATTGTCAATTAATAAATTGAGATTTAAAAATCCTCACAGTTATTGGCATTATTCTGTATTTTATTACATTTTTCATTTTCTTAATAAAATTGAGATTTATAAATCATCGCAGATATGATAGATAGATAGCTAATATTAAATTAAATTAACTAATTTTAGCTAATTTAATTAATTTAGCTTAGCTAATTTTCTTACGTGGAAACGAACTGAAATACAAATCAACTTGCCACGTCTGTTACATAATAAAAACAGAAATTAATTAAAATTCTTTATCGGTACTGAACGATAAATCTTTTGTCGGAAATGTTTGTATCCACTAGCTTCTTCCTGTTACATCTTTTAAATATCAAAACACCTCCACGTGACACCAATTCTTATCATACAAATATATTTCAAATAAACAAAAGCAATTTTGTTGCCCATGTAGCCGTCTCCTGCATTGAAGGAAGTATGATCTCAAATAAAGCTTGTCTTCCCATCAAAATTAATGTAACATACGTGTTATTCTTTTGCTGCGGTAACGTGAATCATTTCCTCAATTAAAATCTGAACAAAAAAACAGGAGAATTTATTATGCTGTTTTAACCCTTTATTTCATGAATTCTGAATTACTTGTTTGTGCATCTTTGGGTTTGAAATAATACCCGGAAAACAACCAACGATGCAAAAGTTCTTCCTACAAAATCACCTAGCATAAACTTTTATGCAACCTGCTTTATTTTTTCTAAGTCCAAAATAAAAATGTCATGCACTTAATATTTTTATTTAAAAAAAAAGAAATCGTTTTCATTTGAATTATTTTGGAGATCTTATATATGTTATTCTTTAAAATCATTAACGACTAACCATTTTTTATGTCAGTCTATTAAATTCGTACTATTTGACGTTGCTCATTATGTAAACAAGTTTCAAGGTCACTGAGTCAAAGCGTTTACTTTGCTCTAGAATCATAAAGGGAAGATTGTAAAGTTAAATTAAATATTCCTTTTTTTTTGTAACTGTACTTAGCCATTAATCCATGACATTTTACTGGTTTAGTACTGGAAAAATATATAATGGATGAACATAAAACATTCTGTTCCTCGTTATTTGATCAATGAGAAAAAAATATGATTAAAACTTGTGATAATATATATATATATGGTTGCATTTTTGACATTCTTAAAACTGAAAATCTTTTATACTCAAATTGCTTGAGGTTATAGCACTTTATATTTTTAATAAATAGATTAGAAATAAATTAGAAATTATCTGTAAGAAAATTATGTTACATTCAGACAGCAAATAAACAAAAGTTAAAAAACTAAGTATATATATAAGCGTATAAGTATACTTTTACATATTTTATATATATTTTGTATATGTTTATTAAAATATGAAATCATTTATATTAAACATTTAAATATAAATTAATATTCATCAAATTATGTTAGATAAAATTGCTAAAATTATTATTTTCAACACTAAAGTTTTTAGAAATTATTAATTGTTTATAGTTTTTTTTTTTTTTTTTTTTAATTATGAGTAGATTTTTGCTAAAGTATACATAAGTTAGTCCTAAAATATAGAAGAAACATTAATCGAGCGTTTGTTCGATATTTTTTATCTTTTATGATTCCATGCGCTTTAGCAATGCAAGATAATGTAGCCTGTAGTAATGAAGGTAGTCTGACTAAATGTACTGAATGAAACAATAGAGGAAAGAATGAAGAAAAAATAGAATGATGAAAAGTAAAATGTTACATAACTTTTGACTGATGATAATCCATTATCTATTACTTGAAATTCTTCTAACTTCAAAATATAAAAACTATAGAAGAAGAAGTAAATAATAAGTAATATAATCCTTAAACTTATTACTATAACATTAAGAATAAAGTTTAACTGAATATTTACTTTAAGTTCACCTCTAACGCATTACAGTGAGATTTTGGTTATGTCTATTAAGTTTTGAGGATTCATCTTAACAAAAGTTTTTTCTAATGAAATTTAAATTTTAAAACATCGAGTTAAAATTTCAAGAACATATTTAATTAAGAAGTATATACATTAGTATTTTTAACTATACAGATAACAGTGTAATAATCTTTCAAGATTAGAAAGACTTTTCAATGCTTTTACTAAGTTTACACAAATTACATCTCTAAACACAAGCAAAATATTAATATGCACCAGTTATGCCAAACTAAAGTAAATTTTATATTAATTATGCATTTTAATTAAATTTTATATTATTATTATTATTAATTATTCGTTGTTATAATACATTATTTTATATTATTATTATTCATTATTTTATTATTATTATTATTACTTATTTTCTGTTAGTTTTATATAAATTTTATAAAGTTTGTAATAATTTTATTCTTAAATTTTATATTATTTATTTATATATTATTTTAGTTATTTTAATTAACTAAAATAAATTTTATATAATTTCAAGTCTAATGGTAATTTTAAAATTTGGCATAATACGTCATGAATGTATAATCATGACAATAACCTCAAACATAAATTAACACTTAACTTCTTTTATGTATCTTTATACAATTACCAGTATTATTTTCAAACTACTATGTAGTTCAGTACTTATGGACTGTTATATGCTAATAAATGAAGCTCATATATGTGCTAATACCATAAATGCTATGCTCATTGATGATTACTGACACATATGGGCTAATGATGCACATGGACGAGTTCTGGTCTGTGTTAAAATCTATTTCGCATACTTTGCTTCTTTATCATACGATAAGAAGAAGGCAGTTTTGTTTACGAAGCTTGGGGCAGTTGGTTTCTTGAAAGGTGTCTGATGTAAATGATCCTTTCAGGAGATACAGGATAATTGCAGAGAGCTTTTTATCCTGCCCATCTTGCGTGCAGGGAGTGGTCGAAGAGGGTGGCTGGATGGTCTTACTGACCCCTTTGATGCGCAGATTAGGCGGCATTGGCCTGATGTAGAAATTATTTTTTTTTTTATCATGGAGCATCGTACTAAGAGAAAAACAAAGAACCTATTTATATTAACATGCACTGGGAGATATTCAAAACACGATGGATAATAGTTTGTGTTTGGTAAACAATTATTTTGATACGAGAGAAAAAAATGTCTGAACAAATCAGTATTTTTTTTTACGACAAGCTTCTGCTCTGAGATATGAGATTGCAATCTTATCAATCTTCTTTGGATTGTAATGAGAAACTTTTACACCGCTTGAAGTTGAATTATGAGTTGCAAATAATAATAGTGAGTTAAATAGAGACAAACTCTGAAGGAACTTGAACATCTGATATCCAAGAAATTTTAAAAATGCGTTTTCACATTAGTCTTAGAACGTTAAAGAATCGTGAAATTAGCGAGAGCTGCAAATCTTGCATGAAAGTGAGTAGTTTTTGCCATTGTTATGATCAATTGAATGATTGATCATGTAATGTTTAATTAGGAGATACAAATGATTGTGAATAATTTTTTTTTAAAACTTTACAGTGTATTTTGTAATGAATCAATTCTACGATCTATAAAAATTATAAATTAAAACACTCAAATTATTTTTAAAAAATTAAAAATTTATTTTTAACAATCATATTGTATTAGACCAATGATAATTAATGAATTAAATCTATTGATGTTGCTGACTGATGAAGCGCTAACATGTGTAAGAGTTATGATATCAGTTATTGCCGAAACGAATTTCTAGTGGGCTTTTGTTGCCGAGCAACTGCTGACGTCAAGTCACTTGCAGTTAGACAGATTCCCCCGTAGAACTTGTGGATAACGTCTCAGTTTGGGTGTGGACCGGAGATGAAGAACAAAGTTCCTTTTATTGTTGTCATGGATTCATGTAGAGAATGCAGCTGATATATATATATATTTTTTTGTAACTTAAACACATAAGTCAATCCTGTTGTACAATAATTTTATTAAAATACTAAGCTGTGGTTGAATGTTTAGAATTATCACAGACACCACAATGCCCTTGAGTTTCATTACGATTTTATGAAAAATACAAAATTAATTTGTAAGCATTAGTATGTAAAAGGCAGGGTCAAATCACAAGGGTCGTTAGGATTTGACAGCTTTTTGTGTAGCCAACTGGGCGATAAATCGCCAAATGTGGTAGCCCGAGTTTCTTGTATTGTTTGCAATTCATTTTACTTGGCCATTTTAGCGAAATGATTTTTTACGCCAAATCCAAACGGCTGCTATTCTCCGATTTTACCAAAAGCAGAACTCAATTTATAAAAGAAATAGCTTATTTAACTACTAAACTATTACAAACTAAAAAACAAAAAAATTAACAGTGTATTGAAAATGTATTCAATTACTGAAATGAAAATATTTATATCATTCAAAAACATGCTGAAAAAAAAAATACCTTAACAATAATTTATTAAATCTAATATACTTTTTTAAAAAAAAAAAATATATTTATATTAATAATGCATGAATTTTTAAATTTCTATATTAATCTTGGAAAAAAAGAATAAATTACATATCAATATTTAATAAATTAAAAAAGATTGTAATAAAGATATCTAAACTCTCTATGGATTAAAAAAATTCATAAATACTATAATAACTCACATTTATGAAAAATAAAATAGAAATATCTTATGCAGAAATTTTCAATCAACAACTAATGCAAACAATATTTTGAAAAATACTTTAAAAAAAAAAGTATTGTTTCGTAGATTACGTAACGATTACAGCACTGATTGTTGCCAATAAAAATATAAACTTTTTAGTTGTCTTCAAAACAATGCATTGGAAAATACAACAATAAAGTGAATAAAATAAAAAAATGAAAAAAATAAAATAAAACTTAGTTGACCGAGTAAGATGAACGATAAATTAAGATTAAGCCAAGTTGCTGTCTGTCATCGTAAAGGACGCTAGAATGATTTATATCTAGATTTCCAACCGCGTGATAATTACGTGGGTTTAGAAAAATACCTTTTTTTCTTGGTATATAGAAGATGAACAGGAATGCAAGTGATTTTTTATTACTACTTTTAATAATTGGTATGTGCATACTTGATTTAAATTTACATATATTACATTTAATGTTAGAAAAAATAAATTTTGTAAATCTTTGAAATTCTTTGAAAAGGAGTCATGAATCACAAAATCAATTTTCAGTCCTTTTATAACGGAAAATAAGAAATTTAATTTGTATAAGGGAAGTTAATTGCAAAAATTAATGACAAAATTGTAATGATGATTTTGTAATAATGCATAACGTATTAATTTTACGATACTGCTTAAAACCTGTTTTACAATACAAGATTTATGGTGTTGTTTTCAAATGCTAACATTTCACAAAAAACGGCAAGTATGTAGCAGATTCAAAGTAACCCAGATGTGCCTTCTATGAAAAAAAAAAAAGGATTCAAGAATTATAAAATCAATTTTAAGTCCTTTGATACCAGAAAATAAAAAGTAAAGCTGCATAAAAAGAAATTAATTACAAAAATTTTAATTATGATTATTACATAACGTATTAATTTTGTGATACTGTTAACAACCTGTTTTACAATACGAGATTTATGGAGTTGTTTTCAAATGCTAACTATGCCATTTTTTACAACGGCAAATATGTAGCAGATTCAAAGCAATCCACATATGCCTGTTTCTCTGAAAAGGATTCATGAATTACAAAAAATTAATTTTAAGTCCTTTAATAATAGGAAATAAGAAATTGAATCTGCATAATAGAAATTAATTACAAAAATTATTGACAAACATTTTAATGATGATTCTGTTGTAATACATAACGTATTAATTTTGGCATAAGGCTCATAACCTGTTTTACAATACAGATTTATGTTGTTGTTTTCAAATGCCACCACTTTGTTTTAAAGCCATTTTTAACAAAAAGGCAAAGCATGTAGCAAATTCAAAGTAATCTAGATGCGCCTGCTTCTCTGAAAAGGATTCATGAATTATAAAATCAATTTTAAGTCCTTTTATAACAGAAAATAAGAAATTGAACCTCCTTAAAAGAAATTAATTACAAAAATGTTAATGATGATTCTGTGGTGTTACATAACCTATTAATTTTGTGATACTCTTATAACCTGTTTTGCACTACGAGATTTATGGTGTTGTTTTCAAATGCCAACACTTTTGTTTTGAAGCCATTTGTCACAAAACGGCAAATATGTAGCAGATTCAAAGTAATCCAGATGCGCCTGCTTCTCAGGAAAGGATTCATGAATTATAATCAATTTTAAATACTTTGATAATAGAAAATAATAAATTGTATATGCGTAAAAGAAATTAATTACAAAAATTGTTGACAAAAATTTTAATCTTGATTATTACAAAACATATTAATCTTGTGATACTGCACGTAACCTGTTTTACAATACGAGATTTATGGGGTTGTTTTTAAATGCTAACAGTTTGTTTTGATGCCATTTTTCACAACGGCAAATATGTAGCAGATTCTAAGTAATCCAGATGTGCCTGTTTTCTGAAAAGGATTGATGAATTATAAAATCAATTTTAAGTCCTTTTATAACAGAAAATAAAAAATTGAATCTCCATAAAAAAATTAATCACAAAAATTGTTAACAAAAATTATAATCATGATTGTTACATAACGTATTAATTTTGTGATATTGCTCATCACCTGTTTTCAATATGAGATTTAGGATGTTGTTTTCAAATGCTAACACTTTGTCTTGAAGCTATTTGCTACAAAAAGGCAAATATGTCGCAGATTTAAAGTAATGCAGATGCCCTTGTTTCTCTGAAAAAGATTCCTGAATTATAAAATTTATTTTTAAGTCCTTTTTATAACAAAATAAGAAGTCGAATCTGCATAAAAGAAATTAATTACAAAAATTTTAATTATTATTTTACACAACGTATTAATTTTACGATACTGCTCATAACCTATTTTTCACTAAGAGATTTATAGTGTTATTTGCAAATGCTAATATATTGTTTTGAAGCATTTTTTCACGAGAACAACAAATATGTAGCAGATTCAAAGTAACTCAGATGCGCCTGTTACTCTGAAAAGTATTTGTGAATTACGAAATCAATTTTAAGTCCTTTTATAACAAAAAAAAAAAAAAATAAGGAATTGAATCTGAATCGATGAAATTAATTACAAAAATTTTAATGATCAATCTGTGGTATTCCATAACTTATTAATTTTGTGATACTGTTACTAACCTGTTTTACACTAAGAGATTTAGGATGTTGTTTCCAAACACCTAGCACTTTATTTTGTATCCCTTTTTCACAAAAATGACAAGTATGTAGCAGATTCAAAGCAATCCAGATGCTCCTTCTTCTCTGAAAAGGATTCATGAATTATAAAATCAATTTTAAGTCCTTTTATAACAGAAAATAAAAAAAAAAAAAATGTCTCTAAATAAATAAGATTAATTACAAAAACTATTGACTATTTAATGTAGATTATGTTGTGGGCGTAACAATTTTTTAATGTGGATTTTAAAATTTAGTGCGAATAACGTATTAATTTTATGATGATGTTCATAGCCTATTTTACAATACGAGATTTATGGTTTTATTTTCAAATGCTAACACTTTGTTTTGAAGCCATTTTCACAAAAATGACAAGTATGTAGAGTATATAAATATTTCACTACAACCACATATTTTACCACGACAATTTGGAATGAGCAACCTCAGGGGTTCCATTTGTGGATTTGCTTCTCTCAATCCTCCTTTTTCAACATCAATATACTAACTTTCCGGTCTACGGATTTATTTGGCCATTCCAAGAACAGACAAGAGAGCTTTCGGTTGGGATTAATTTATGGATTTTGAAGCGAACTGGCCAAGTTTGGAAACCAAAATCTATATCTTACAGGAATGCTCCGGTTATACGAAATTTATTTCAGTCTTTCACAATGTATTGAATTTTACAGAAACATGTCGGAAATTTTATGAAATTTGCTGAATATTATTTTTTAAATTCATACAATGTCAAAGCAAATTGTTATTCCAAATTCTTAACTCATTTTAAATCTTTTTTTTTTATAGCCATAATAAATCTAGGTAAAAAAAGTAGAAAAAAAAAGGGATTTAAATTTATTTTTCTAACAGTGATGAAAAGTAAAATCCTTATTTTTACGTGAAATTATTATTTCCTTAAAATCGCATTAAATTAACCGAATGATGTACTTAATATCATTAAGTCTTTCCTAATTATTTTTCAACATTCCCAACTAAAAAAATCACCTTGACAGGAAAAAAAATAAATGATGTTTGTTTGCACTAGTTTCATCAAAATCATTTCATCATTTTGCAATTACCATCTATTTTTATTTTAACTTTTATGTTTCATTTCATTTTCTTAATCACCAATCGTGAATATACGAGGAAAAATCGCTAAGGTCACACACAGGAAGATCAGCTGAGAAAAACTATGGTCATTATGGGTACAGACGACCAGTTTCCCTTGACCTTCGAGCACCAAAGGTCAGAGAGGAAACCCATTTGGATCGGCCATCCTCGGAGAAGGAAACCCACGGCCACTAGATCGAACGGAACAGGAGGTCCTTATCGGTTATTTGTTTGTACCATTCTAATCTGATTGCAACCGAAAAGAAATCTCTTTTTGTGGAAGCAGAGCTACAGAAAAACTGTTTCCTTCAATAATAGATGCAAGGGCAAAAGGCCGCAGAGCCTAAAAAGAGAGAAAAGTATTGAAATACTTTAACTGCAGTGTTATTGATTCTTGAGATTAATGGCTAAGGTCAGCAGCGAGATGGGAATGATATATTTCTTCAGGAGAGTTTTTCCAACTACTTGACGTTAACCTCGTTGAGAATGGGAGCAATGTCGTGTGTGGGAAATTGGGAATTGTATTTTGGACTTTGCAGATGAAATCGCTGGAGATTTTGGGGATAAAAGAGACACTTTTATTGACTTAGAAATAAAGGATCAGTATGTTGTCTTTGAAAGGAAAGATATGTGATAGCTTATTCTATGAAGCATCGTTATGTGCTATCAGTTATAATGGGCTTTATTTTCCTTTAGTTCTTGGAATGTATTGATATTGTTTCCGAATCCTGATACTTAGCTTTAAGTGTCCACAGAAACAACATGTACGTAGAATATATAATATTAGCCAAGGTACACCACTGAAAGTGGAGTGAAGGTGAGGGAGAAGTGGCAAGGCTTCAAACTGCACTTGCATTGCAGCAGCACAATTTGGGATAAAAATGAATATGATTTAAGTCACAATACACAAAAATGGTAATTGTAAAAGATTCGTCCACCTTTATCCTCCTCTCTATCCAAAATTTTTTTCTGACCAACAAGTTCAAGGTATCCGATTCAAGACTTGATACACATAATTTATCGCTTTATTTTTGCTAAACGCTATATATCAGGCCACGAAAACCTTTTTTTTTGCAAATTTCATTTTTCATTTTCATTCTAATGATTTTTTTCGAATAAGGTCCCCTTTTTCTTCTTCTTCGCATATAAAATGTCATGGAATCATTGAAATGCATTGTAGTTTCCAAATGACAAGCACTTAACTGGCATTCGATGGCTGATAATTGAATAATTGACACTTTCGAACAATTATTTTCAAATTCTGGAACTAAAAAAATGGATGTATAGGAATTTTACACCAATAATCCAGCTCAAATTGCAACAAAGCCATAAGATGGATCTAAGGGAATGGTCTCGTTGGTTACACTTTTGAACTCTTTTTCTTATGCAGCCATCAAGCTTGAAGATGTAGTTTCCCAACGACAAGCACTTTTCGTAGTTGAACTCATTTAATAATTGACACTTGAACCATCATTTTCAAGATGCACTTACTAGAAACCAAATCTCTCTGGTCAGTTTCATGGAGGACATTTTAGTTTATGCAATAATCCAGCTCGAAGATTGCAATCAAAGACCGATCTTTGGTTGCTCAGAAGTTCAAGGTCTTCTTTTTCTTCGCTTCCATATAAAATGTCATGGAAGCATTGAAATGGTGTTTTTTCTGGGCATAGCACTTAACTGGCATTTGACAACTGGGGGTTTGAATAATTGACACTTAAACAATTATTTCAAATTCTTGGATTACTAGAACGCCAAATATATAGTAGATTCAGTGTCATGGAGGACATTTTACACTATACAATAATCCAGCTCAAATTGCAACCAAAGATAGATCTAAGGGAATGGTCTCAATAATAAGGTCTCATTTTTCTCTTTGTCCCGCGTATAAGATGACATGGAAGCATTGAAGTGCATTATAGTTTTCAAATGCCAGGCACTTGACTGGCATGTGACAACTGGTAATTGAATAATTGACACTTAAATAATTAGTTTCAAATGAGGAGTTACTAGAACGCCAGATATGTAATAGATTCAGTGTTACTTTAGGGACAGCAAGGATGATATTCTACACTACAATGATCCCCTTCAAACTGGAGTCAAAGATAGCATCTAAAGGAATGTTAACGAAAGGTCGAATGTAAGGAATGCATTGTGCCCTCTGTTTTCATATTCATACCAGTTACAGGTATTTTCCTGCCTGCACATTTATAATATCATATTATATAAAGACGCTTGAACTTTCAGATTCCTTGACAAATATGATTTCAAAAGCTCAACACGACATCCAGGGGTAATTTAAGACCCCAAACAGAAATGTGCCCAGAAGAAAGTGAAAAGTTTGCGGGTTTATGAACCAATGTTTTTGAGCAAACTTTTCTGATTTCAAATAAAAATACAAAAGTTAGTTAATCTTAATAGAAAATATCATATATCATAAATTATATTACAAAGCTAGCCAATTTAACCTCACATTACTCTGGCTTTAACAAATTTATTAATATATTTTATGTTGTTGTGAGGAGAAATATTATTGAAGGCTGAAATTAAGAAAGATTCCAAGGCTGTGATGGTCATAAGATCGAGATCTTCACATTTATAAAATGTTAAATTTTGTATTGTTATAAAACATTGAATTTATTTTTAAATGTATAGTTTTTTTTTACTTAATTTAAAACAAATCACATTTTTTCCCCTGATATTTGATTAAACACTAATTAAAAACATATGTTCAAAGACAAAAAAAAAAAACTGAGCTTTTCAATTTTTTGAGTGCTTATAATTAATAATCAGAAAACATCAAAATGAATCATCAGGGGAAAAAAAAATCAGATTTTAATTATCAGAATAAATAATCAGAAAAAATTAGAATTAATCGTCTGAAAAATCAGATTTTAATCACCAGGAGGGTGGGGGGGAATCAGATTTTAATCTTCAGGAAAAATCAGAATGAATCATCATGAAAATAAGATTTTAATCATAAAAAAAAAAACGAATGTTCAACTTTATACCTTCGATGTGAATATAATGTCTTCCATAAGACAATAGCACAAAAAATAAAAAAAAAATAAAAGAAAAAGAGATTATTTCCGGAAAATAAGAGATGTGTCAAAAATGCAAACAACCACAAATGATTGATGGAAGCAACTTCTAAGTGAAAAACCCTTTTTTTCAATTATTCAACTGAAATTAAATTAAAAAAAAATCCCACTTAAAATGTGGTCATGACCGTGAACTCTAAATTGGTTGACACCAAATCAGCAGGGCCACATGTTTTGACTGCGTACTGCAATTAAACTTCAAAACTTCAGTATGGGAAGTAATGGATGAAAACACATCCTCAGGTTATAAGTCGAAAAGGTAACCTTAAAATGCATGCAAATAAATCCACACATATTTTATTTTGAAAATTTTAATGTCTTTTCACATCGAATGTGTTTTTATGGTTGGGTCAACTGATAGAAAGCTTTGCATAGAAGTCAAAACACAATTTAATAATGTGACCGCATTTAGTAATTCTGTTATTTGAAATAGTTTAATATTTACTCGTACTATAAATCATATTTGTATTTTTTTTAATTTAAATTTAATGTAGAATAAAATCAATTAAAATTTTTAAATGATGAAAATTATTTATTAATAAAAAAGTTTAAAAGCTTTAATTTTTAAAACTTATGGGATTTTTAAAATACAATAGCATTTCGTTTACTTACACCTCATTATAAAACGTATCCAAATATTTTACTCACTTTTAGTAAAATAGAGGCACAATTACAATTTTAAAGTTTTATTTAAGTGTTAGTATATACAAAAATTAATGCAAATATTATAAAATTAATATTTGTTTGTAATTTTGGTAATATAAAATGTATTTTTATTTCCTAATATTCCCTTTTTAATTGTAATAATTTGGAAAGATAAAAATTAAATAATATTAATCTAAATAAATTCGTCGGTTATATCGGGCTTTCAGTAATATGCGATGTAATGAGGGTATGTTACATATATAATTATCGCATTTCATATTTGTTATATATAAGTTTACATTATTTATTAATTTATGCTGTATGTTTTCAAAATACGACTTCAAATGATTTTGATATATATATAATACAACAACATTATATATATATATATATATATAATGTTGTGCTGTTGTATCTAATCCTCAGTGTCAAGCAGCGCGGGACAGACACCCCATAAGTAATCTACTCATGGATGAAGGGAAGGGGGCAGCTTTTGTTGTGATGGAGCTCCCAAAGGCAGAAGTCTGACTTGACTCCGTGTCGCTGAAGAAGGAGGGCAATTCCTTACAAGAGAATTTTTAGGGGGATCTACCCGCATTTGCGTATCTTAGGCAGAAAACTCGGGAAATTTCCATTATTTAGACCGATTCACAAGCCAAGATGCTGAACATCAGAAACGCCATGCAAGCTCCTCGTTTTTGAAACAGTGTACAAAGCCGTCAGTGGATTGAAGCTCAGCCTTAATGCTCACCTGTGATGCAAATTGCCACTGCGTGTCAGGCCTATATATATATATATGTGTGTGTGTGTGTGTGTGTGTATGAGTAGTCTAGGTATATATACACTGAAGTGACAAAAGTCATGGGATACCTCTTAATATCGTGTCGGCCCTCCTTTCGCCCGGCGAAGTGCAGCAACTCGACGTGGCATGGACTCAACAAGTCGTTGGAAGTCTTCTGCAGGAATATTGAGCCATGCTGTCTCGATAGACGTCCATAATTGTGAAAGCGTTGAGGGTGCAGGATTTTGGACACGAACAGACCTCTCGATGATGTCCCATAAATGCTCGATGGGATTCATGTTGGGCGATCTAGGTGGCCAGATCATTCGTTGGAATTGTCCAGAATGTTCTTCAAACCAATCGCGAACAGTTGTGGCTCGGTGACATGGCGCATTGTCATCCATAAAAATCCCATCGTTGTTTGGGTACATGAAGTCCATGAATGGCTGCAAGTGATCTCCAAGTAGCTGAACATAAGCATTTCCAGTCAATGTTCGGTCCAGTCGCACCAGAGGACCAAGTCCATGACATGAAAAACAGCCCACACCATTACGGAGCCTCCACCAGCTTGAACAGTGCCTTGCCGACAGTTTGGGTCCATGGCTTCGTGGGGTCTGCGCCCCACTCGAACCCTACCATCAGCTCTTACCAACTGAAATCGTGACTTATCGGACCAGGCCACGGTTTTCCATTCATCTAGGGGACCAATCGATATGCTCACGTGCCCACGAGAGTCGCTGCAAGCGATGTCGTTCTGTCAGTAAAGGCACTCGAGTCGGTCTTCTGCTGGAATAGCCCAAGAAATCCAAATTTCTCCGCACAGTTCTAACAGGCAAGTCCCTTGTACGTCCCACATTGATTTCTGCGGTTATTTGAAGCAGTGTTGCTTGTCTGTTAGAATTTACGACTCTTTGCAGACGTCGCCGGTCTCGGTCGTTAAGTGCAGGAGGTCGACCACTGCGCTGTCCATGGTGGGATGTTATGCCTGAAATTTCTTACTCTTGGCACACTCTTGACACAGTGGATCTGGGAATGTTGAATTCCCTAACGATTTCCGAAATGGCATGACCCATGCGTCTAGCTCCAACTAACATTCCGCGTTCAAAGTCTGTTAATTCCCGTCGTGCTGTCATCATCACGTCAAAACCTCTTCACATGAATAACTTGAACAGAAATGAAAGCTCTGCGCATTTATACCTGTTCTACGCGATGCTACTGCCATCTGAAAATTTGCATATTGCTATCCCATGACTTTTGTCACTTCAGTGTATATCTAATACCTAGACAAATAGATATATCTATATACATCTCTCTCTCTCTCTCTATATATATATATAATATATATATATATATATATATATATATATATATATATACATGGGAGTGTTTGTATACTATATGTCATATATATATAGATATATATGTACTTGCAGTCTTGGTATTTCAAGTTCTTTTTTCTATTGATCATTTTTACACGATTTATATTTCATCCACATATTTCTTTACTTTTACTGCCCAATACAAGAGGCCCTTTTTAGACATTTGACAAAGGTGTAACCATAACTTTTAAAGTATATTACATTAAACGGCCAACCAATTCATCTCGAATGAAATAAAATAAAAATAAATAGAATAAATAAAATTAAAAAAAACGTTGAAATGATTTTCTAAATTTTTATTGCGTTATTCAGGTTATATATGCTTCCGCTGAAATGACCAACAATTTTAAAAGTATGTTAGGAAAAAAGGCAGCATAACTATTCACACGATGGCACTGTCAATCATTAATTTGGCACAAAAAAAATTGGCGGATAGGGTTTCAACACGTTTGTCATAATAATTCGAAAGCATTGCTTGTGGATGGTGTAACAATAATAATTATATTATTGAATTAACTTTAATGACATTAATATTACTGAATTAACTTTAGTGACAATGATATTATTTAATTAATTTAAGTGACAATGCAATTATTAAATTAAAGTTAGTGGCAATGATATTATTGAATTACTTTTAGTGATAATGACATTATTAAATTTAGTGACAATGTTATTATCGAATTAACTTTAGTGACAATATTATTTAATTATGTTTTGTAAATATCATCATGGCTCTGGATGGTGAAAAGATATCGAATAAAATCAGCCTCCTTCATTGCAAAAATAACACAAAAATGTCTTCAACTTTGCAGTAAATTAGACAATTGTTTTCTTGTTAATGACCCTAATTATGAATGGATCTTTAAACTGCTTCAAAAAAATGGTATATCGGGTTATCGTGAGCTACATAAAAAATTCGTAGAATCATCGTCACAAGGTTAGTAATTGATTTTATATCCAAAATAGAAAAATACCCACAACGAGAATGAAGTTCGTGAAAAATCCATCGCTTTACTGAAAAGTTGTATCGCAGAGACAAGTCTTATCTGATGATGAAAGTGATTTGGAACCAGTTTTCAAAAGACTCAGACCAGTATCAGATAAAAATATTAATGTTAAACTGTATTGCTTTTCAAAAACAATAAGTTGAATTAAATTTGAATACTTAATTTTAAACATTTATACAATTTATTTCTGACTTTGGACGGCATGTGTTAAGCAAACTAATTTTTTTCAATTCATTTTTGCAAACTTGCTTCCTTTTATGCTGTTTTAGGTTAATTTTAAAATTTTGGCTTGATTTATCTTTTTAAACGTTGCCTATTTTAGAAAATAACAGACCATATCATTCATTTTTAAGGTAAATAATGTTTTTGTTTTTTTTTTAATTTTATGTTATTATCCTACATGCTCTTTTCGTAGAAAGTAAGCCTGAAAAAGACTTACAGTAATGAAAAATACAGAATACAGGAAAATACAGGAATGAAAAACCTGAATACAGCAGAGAAATCAATAATTGAGCATGAAAGTTTTTCCACAATGCTGATACTTCATTTCCAAAGAATACATATCTTTGAAACATAAATAAATATATATAATTGAAAATTTTAATTTTTATTTAAATCGCAATGATTTATACGAAAGTTATCACGCATTCAAAATCGTAGTAGAAGTAATACGCTAGTTTATTTCTACAAAATCTTTTAAAAATATGATTATATTTATTCAAGATATTAAACTTACAGATATAAATTAATATATATTTAAAAATGATGTAACGATATATTCGTTTTAAAACAGATATTTCTATGATTTGATCAATTCATGTACCTATACTATATTAAATTACTTATCAATAAAATCTTGAGCTAATAGAAATAAGATCACAGATCATATTACCTTCTATTTAAATTTCTAGAAAATATCTGGAAAAAAATAACAAAGACTTGGAATCAAAAGAAATAATAATGTAATGTGATATCACATAGTATGAAAGTAATAAAAAATATTTTGTCTAAGAAATTCAAACTTAGACCAATTTTCAAAGCAGACAAGATTGTAACCCAGTTTATATAAGTTTCGTTTCAAAACTGATATGTCAATGATTCAATCATTAAATACTTATCAATAAAATAGTGAATTAGTAAAATAAGATCACAGATCATATAACCGTCTTTTGAAATTTCCAGAAATATCTGGAAAAAAAGACTTAACATCAAAAGCAATAATAATACAATGTAATATTATACAATATGAAAGTAATAAAAAAACCAACTTAGATCAATTTTCAAACCAGACAAGATTGTAAACTAATTCCATAAACTCTTTAAAACTAATTCGTCCTTGGTTTTTAACTTAGAGGTAAATTATATAAATTTTGTGTAAGTGCCTAAGACTACATTAAATTACTTATCAATAAAATCTTGAACTAATTGAACAAGATCACAAATCACATAATCTTCTTTTGCAATTTCCAGAAAATATGTGGGAAAAATTAGCATTAAAAGGAATAATAATACAATGCAATATTATACAGTATGACAGTAAAAAAAAAAAAAAAAAAAAATATGTTGTCTAACAGATTCCAAGTTAGATCAATTTTCAAACCAGACAAGATTGTAAACGAATTCCATAAACTCTTTAAAACTAATTCGTCCTTGGTTCTTATCTTACAGATAAATTCTATAAATTTTGTGTAAAAGCTTAAGACTACATTAAATTACTTATCAATAAAATCTTGAACTAATTGAACAAGATCACAGATCATATTACCTTCTTTTGAAATTTCCAGAAAATATATGGAAAAAACATCAAAAGGAATAACTATGCAATGTACAATACAGTATGAAGTAATAAAAAGTATAACAGATTTCAACTGAGATCCATTTCCAAACCAGATCAGATTGTAAACGAATTCCATAAACTCTTTAAAACTAATTCGTCCTTGGTTCTTATCTTACAGATAAATTCCATAAATTTTGTTTTTACCTCAATATATTTCGGTATTAATAAAACCTTGCATTAATAAAACTTAAATTACTTTTTGACTCAACGATCCAGTTTGGCTATCAGCCAAACCACGTTATTAAAATTTAAATTCGCAGCAACACTGTCTGCAGCAATTAGAATTTAGCAACAGAAAATCAAACAAATATTCACAAATTTTCTTCATAGAGCACGCTTTTGAAACCAGTTTAAATCATTTTTTTATAAAAAACAATAAAAAATATTTCCAGTTTGCAAGAATTCAATAATTAAGTCGCTATACCGATATCGGTAAACGAGATATAAAGTAACGTTCTTTCGCATTGTTAAATTTCATGCTACTCAAAATAGTTTTGCTTGAAAAATATTTTTAATGTAGAAAGTAAAAAGTAATTTCCTTATGAATAAATAAACTGTCTCTAATGAAATCATACTTGAAAGGTTTTCTTTGTATCATTATGCATAAAATGATAATAAATATTCAAAAGCATTTTTAAATTAAGCATATGCTCCATATGCGAGAAAAATGGTGTCAATGAACTAAAGTCTGAGTTAAAAGAGATTAATATGTATATAATTCTGGTAAATATTGAGCACAAAAAATGATGAACGTTTTTTCTTTCAATATCGTTATTTATATTTCTTTTGACCTAGAAACAAAGCATTCCAAAAATAAAGAAATTTTATTTGCGTCTGAGTTTGTAAACGTTTATTGATGAATCAACAAATAAAAATAGAAAATAAATTTGAATAAATATTAAAGAAATTTAAAAACTATTGCCGATTTTGCCTTTTTTATGACTTGCATTTCTGTATGAATATAGTTGAATATAATTTAATATATTATTGAATATAATATAATACAATTTAATAAGTTGATCATTAAAATGAAAACTTTTTCTGCTAACTAAAATTTTAACTATTTTATTATTTTAATCTATTTATTTTTAGAAAATATTTATTCATTACAAGATTAAAAAAATGGATTTTATTACAAATAAATTAAATAGTTAGTTAATTAGTTAATAAGTTGTAATGCATATAAAAAGTTTATTTACGTATATATATATAAAATAATATAATAATATATATATATATATTATTTATTTATTTAATGCAATTGATAAATATCAAAATATCTTGTTGTTTTTGAGTGAAAAAAAATACTGATCCATGCTATTTTATTGTAACAATATCAATTCCCTGTTGTTGTTTATTTTTATTAATTTATAAAAGGGAATAAGCTTGCATTTTTGGCTGGTACTCAAAATAACTTTGAATAAATATTAAAAAAAAATTTAAAAATAAGTTTTGCATTTTTTAAATTTTTTTATAATTTAATAAGTTGATTCTTAAAATGTAAATATTTTCTGATAACGTACATATCAGCATAAATAATAAGATTTTTTTTATTATAAAAATAAAAAAAAAGCATACCTTTTTTTTTTTTTTTTTTTTTTTTTTTTTTAATAATTTATAAACATGAACAAGCTTACAATTTTGGTTGCGACTTACACTTTCTCTGCTATATAATTGCAATCATTCGCTCGAAAACCTCACAAAGAAAAAAAAAAAATTGAAAAAAAAAACCCATTTAGTTATCTATTATGCATTTATTTCATTTATGTATATAATTAAAAATAAATATAATGTTATTAAAAATTAAATACCGATTTTGATGTGTGATATTATATTGTTTGAAAAATGTTTTATTATTTGATTCAATTTTTTGCAATAAGCAAATTTGAAAATCATTATTTAGATGGTATCTGTTTATTGAATTTTCTCCTTATAATCAACAACCTATAATCAGCGGTGAATCGATGTGTTCTTTGATGTATCATATACCAATCAAATTATGATTTAATACACATGGCACACAATAAAAAAAAAAAAACTTTTAGGAGAATTTTCAGTTTAAAAATCCTTTTTGACATCAAATTTTTATATATAAAAATATGATATTTAAGATTGTAGAAACCGGAACGAAGATATGCGTTTAAGAACCGAGATAAAAACAAATGAGCAACCTTTTCTCCGCGATTTTTAATTTTTATATTTACCAGAAATTATTATTCTTGGCCTTTCATAAAACATATTTAATAGTTTTCATCCACTAGTAAACAATGATATGTGACGCGGGGCACGCATTTTATCTTATTTTGAAAAAGTCTGTCTCACATCCGTTGTTTTTTACCTTTTGTTTCTTTTCTATAATTGTTGCGTATTTTTCTATATGTTTAAAAGATTTTTTATCACATAAAGATTTTTATTAAATTTTATTACAATATAGAAATTTTTAGAAGGCGATTTTACAGAATTAAGTTTTATGAAACATTCAAAGGAAAAAATGTACACAGATTGTACGCAGCATATAATCCATATTCCAAAATTTTCGAAATTTTTCTTGAATATAATCGAGTTATTAGATTATAGACTGAAAATTATCTTAATTATGTGGTATAATGTCTTTGGAGATAATTTTCAGTATTAATTACTCCTCATATTGGAGTAACATTTGAAAAGTCCAAACAAAACAACATGAATACTCAATTCATTTTCGCAATAACTCAGGTACTTACATGCCATCCTCTTGAATCTAATTTTTTTTTTATATCTAGTTCTTAATTTTTTTCTATATCTAGTTCTTTCTTTATCTAGTTCTAATTTTTTCTATATCTAGTTCTAATTTTTTCTATATCTAGTTCTAATTTTTTCTATATCTAGCATAAGCAAATTTTTAATCTCCACATATTTTTTTTTTTTCAAAAAAAAAAAAAAAAAAAAAAACATTTTGCAATGAAACCTTAATATCCAAGGTAAACAAATATTTTCTAATTTATTTAAAAACACAACATTTTTTAATAAAAAATATGACGCTTTTTAAGTTTGTCCAATTTGTACTTATATCATACCAGAAAAAAAAAACCTTGCTCTACTTGTAAATGTCACACTGGCGCTCTAATTCTTAATTTTACGATATTGTCCGGAAAATAATAACTTAGGGAATTGCTTTCTTCGATATTACAAAAGAATCGATATTGAAGGTTGCTCAGAATGTCTTAAGTTTCTGGGTTATGCAAATAACTTACCTTTCAAATACATGTGACATAGATTGTTCTTTCCAAACTTTTGTCACTTTAGCCTGCATTTGGACCACACACAATTTTTATGACAAACCATCTTTGCATTTACTACAGAGAAAAGTAAATGGGCGTATCTCTGTACCACTGGTCCAAATTCGACTGAAGACATTAAGTGACTAAATACTGTCGTACTGACCTATAATTAAGATATCTATAAACATTAGTAACCTAATGTAATGCTGATGTAAAATTACATTTGTCATACAGTAATTGCACTAAAATAAAAAATATTTACTCTTCTAGAAATGTTTAATGGGCTAAAAGGTTTTTCTCCATTTTTTTAAACTGTGTTAATAGCAAAACAATGTTACACGAATGCTATGCTACAAAAAGATTTTTGTCAATTCATGAATCGTGTTACAATACAGTCTGTGATGTATGGCATATTTAATTTTTTTAAATTATATGTTTGTGAGCTAACTTCTAAGATTTAATTTACATTTCATAATTTTAAAAAAAAATTGCAGAAAATGTGTATAAATAGTTCGTAGAAAATCGTATACATAATTTAGCATCTCATACAAAATGAATCACTGCATTTTTAAAAAGGCTTGTAAAGTATGATAATATTTGATTTTATAGTTTAAAAATATAATTTGATTTAATTCTTGTTGATGATAAATTTTCTAATCGTATAATTTTTAAGTATTTTAATAATAACACGAAAATAGTTATGAAAATTATTGACCAACTTTTGAAGTTAGTTATATGGCAATATTCTTTCACATCAAATAATACTAAATAAAATTATGTTGTTGTTGTTTTCTAATTCCCCTGGTGCAGGAAGACCAACACTAGGTCCGGAAGACCCTGTCGTAGGCGACTGGGCCATGGCAGCTTCACTTTAGCGAAAAACCACGAGGTCTGAAGACTAACATACAACGATCTATGATCATTTTAGACAGGGACATATAACATAAAATTATGTTTTAGAAACATGATTTCCAAAAGTTATTAATGTAATATTTGTAAACTAAATTTTTAAAATTTAATTTTTTTTAAAAATATATTTTGATATAATTCTTGTTGATGATATTTTGCTAATCATATAATTTTTAAATATTTTGATAACAATAATGCAAAAATAATAAAATAACGAAATTTATTATCGAAAATTATTAATCGAAATTTATTTATTATTGTAGTTAGTTATATGGCAATATTGTTTTACATCAAATAATTCTGAATACAGTTAAGTTTTTAGACTACACTTTCTTAAATTTTTAAGGAAAAATCATAAAAATTGTGACCGGAAAATTTATGTTCATTAGAATTAAATTTGGTAAAAGCATCATCTAAAATTAATGTTGTCAATTTAATTATTGACAACATTAATTTACATAGATTAGACACAGCAAATGCATTTTATGTCTTGAAAATACACAAATTTTGAACATACCAAAATACATTGTATAATACGTGAACAGTTTAAAGATGGACAATGATAATTTCTAAAGGCTATACAGATATTTCAAGAATGGTCAAGATAATGGAGTTTATTAACTTAGCTGACAAGACCCATAACTGTGTCAAAGCAGATTGTAGACACTGAGGAGTTGCAGGAGATTTAAGTGCTGTCTCCCTAGAACATCCCAAACATGATAAAACTTTCAGTTCCAGACATTATGTTGTCAATAATTGAACAATTGGTTTCTGTTGGGTTTTAAAAATGTTTTTTTTTTTGACCATTTAAAAGCATTGCAAAAACCGAAAGAATTTTCTTGCCAGCCCAAGATATAATTAAGAAATAATGGTCTTTCTAGAGGGGGTCTATGATACACACACCGGCTGGCGCTCTAGTCTTCACACAGTACCAAATCATACCACACCATCACCACAGGCTTCACGCTGGTGATGTGGTATCGTCTGGTACCACAGGCATCAGGTTAGAATCCTGACAGGGGTATGGATGTTTTTTTAGTGGTTCGGAATCCACATTAAACTGTAGGTCAAGGTCTAATTAGCCTAAAGTATGCAAAAAATGATAGTAGTGCGGCAAACGAAACCAATTTAGCATATTTATAATCTTCTTAAGTTACTTTACAACAAATTCCGGACTCAAAAGAGTATACAGATCTCCATTTACTTTGAACCTTTATTAACACGCGAGCGCAGTCAATTAAACATATTTTGTTGTTGTGGATTAGGGAAGCTTACAATGACAGACGTCACTACCTTTCACCTGGAAGTCTTCTGCTTACAATGATATCTTATACACAATGGACTTCCAGTAGATGCTATATGAAAAATATGTACTGGGTTGGCGTGGTGGTTTGGCGTCATTTTTACAGTTAGCTACGAATAGCTGCCATCTGTAGCATTTGTTGTTCTAAATATTCCTATCTGTACCTTCTAAAAGATGATTTTGTTCTGAAAATGCGTTCCATATTTTATAAATTACAGAACAGTTCACATTCAACCAACTTGCTTCATAAAATATACTCTGACCAGCTTCTATTTGCCCAATGGATTGCCATCGAAATTCTTCAGATAAATCGAATTAATTCGTTCTTAAATTGACCAAAAGTTACCGAGTAGTCATATCGAAAGTTTATTTCAAATTTGTACCTCGCAGTTTTTACATGCAAAAACTGTAGTCAATTTTAAACCCTGTTTGATTCTGTTTTGTTTAGTATCGTTAAATGACAGCAGTTTGAATAATTTATTAATTTGCATGTTTCGAAGCCGCATTTGTTTTTACATATGTTGAAATTTTTCGTGAAAATTTATTTGTTTCTGGCATGTAATTACATTTTTGCATGCTTTTTCAAACCAGTAAATATATGATTGGGGCCTGATGGCCGGCCAGTAACTAACGCTCTGGTACTCAGTGATATAGGTTTCGGATTCGAGTCCAGGTTTCATGCATGTTTGTATGATCATAGTGGAATTGTAATTTGTGGTGTTCCAAATTGTAAATTGTCCTGGCGGAATGGAATTGTTGCCGGTTTTATGTTCCAGCATGCTTGCATGTTTCTGGTGGAATTGTAATTGGTGGTGTTCAAATTGTAAATTGTCCTGGGGGAAGGGAAATTTTCCCGGTGCCACACATGCTTGTATGTTCCTGGAGGAATTGTAATTGGGTAGTGTTCCAAATTGTAAATTGTCCTGGTGGAATGGAATTTTTCCTGTGCCACGCATGCTTGTATGTTCCTGGTGGAATGTTGTAATTTATATGTTGCTGGTCCAAATTTATGGTGGTCCAAATTGTTGTCGTGGTGGAATGGAATCGTTCCCGGTGCCACATATGTTTCTGTTTTTATTTCTCTGTGCCATGCATGAGGAAACATGCATGTTTGAAGTGGTTCGGAATGAGCTTTAAAAACCGTAGGACCCAGTCTAAAAGACTATATTGAGTAGGGCTGACAACTCCACCCTGTAAAAAGTAACCTCTTACCCCGAAATCTGCGAGTAGATGGCCTTGGCCCACCAAGGGGCGTAGTGTCAGGGAGTAATTGATGGTTAATATATAGATATTTTGGAATTAGCATATAAGTCTTTGATTAAAATTATATTTTAAAAGAATAACTTTATTTTAAGTTCTCAAAATAAAACCTACTTAAATAATTTCAACAACATTTAAAACACATAATTCCCTTTTCTATTGTTTTTCATCTCAAATTGACTTTTTAAAAGTTAAATAACATCAAAACTATTTCATTTCTATATTGTTTTGTTTATATTCATAACAAAGAAAAAAGTTTCATTATACATGTTTCACTCTCATCATAAGGGTGTTGCCGTAAATAATTGTTGAACGCTACTGATAAAAAAATCTGAACCGAAGTTGAACTCGTTTTTAATTTCTGAGAGGAAATAAAGAGCTGTTAATTTAAATAGGAAACTTAGGGAAGGAGAAAGAATTGGTTGCTAATGCTTGTCAAAATGAGATGTAATTTTTCTTCATGATAGAGGCGTCGGCATTTTATTGTTTAATTGGATCTTTGATTTGTATTCTAATATAAAGGAAAAGTTATTTCAGAACGCTATGTGGGTCATTTAATGGAGCAATTGAGTGCACCCATTTATAGAAGAACAGAACCATGATAAAACACTCTGACATATTTTTTGATGGCACTCAATTTGATAGTATCTGTTAAGATTAGCATATTGTTTATATATATTTCTAATTTCGATTTAATTGGCTTAATTAAACATTGGTGTTTTTCTTTATGTTCAACATAAAGAAAGAACATCTATTCATTTCTTAATAACGACAGAGATAAGTTCTTTTTGATATCCATTAAATTAATTATTATGTTTAGTTCTGTTAAAAAAATGGACATACCTACTTAAAGATACTATTGTTACTATTTCTAACTAGTTTTGCTAAAAAATGGTTCTACATACTTATACTATTGTTACTATTAACTAGTTCTACTAAAAATGGACATACCTACTGAAAGATACCATTAACTAGTTCTGCTAACCCTATTAACTAGATCTGCTAAAAATGGACATACCTACTTATACTGAAAGATACTACCTATTGTTACTATTAACTAGTAAGATTGAATAACTACATACCTTAAACAGTGCATACGAAAATTTAATATTGAAAATCTATGGTGACAAAAAAATTCACTGCTTTGAATTTAAACATTCCTGATGTCTGACATATTTTAAGAAACATGTAAAAAAATTAGAATCGCTTAGATTACACTTTATATCACATTAATTTGCATGTAAGTTAAAGTCTTTTTGGGAGAAACTTTTGGAATTGAATTTGAAAATCGTTTGAGAGAAAATTTTGAATATCAGAAATTTTGAATATATACCATCAGATTGATATAGGAAAAAAATATGGATAATTGAATCACATTTTTAAACAGATAAAATCTTAGAAATCTCATCAGACAGTAACTATCGATTTTCGAATCTTATATATGATGTCATAATCGCCATCGAATCTCGTCATTTCTGAAATCAGTGACTGTGAAACATGTTATCAGCGGAAGTTAGGAGCTTTGATAACAGGATAAGTTTTGATCAGTATTGCAGATAATTTATTTCTATATACCGCTATATGTAATCGAAAAATTTGAAAGTTTCAAAAAATCGAAAAGTTTTATGTCTATCAACTTTCGCGTTATGAAATGAAAAATTAAATATAAAAAATTATAAAAACTGTCTACCATTACAATAACTATTAGGTCTAATTTTTCCCTTCATTTTTCGCAAAAGTTTAATATCAAAATTAATGAATAGATCAAATATACTAATCTAAATTTTTAATTATTTACTCTAGAATATTATGCCGGAAATGGCAACGGACGTACCAGTGTCGGACTTCTTGTGTGGATAGAAATATATCACAAAAAACCCATAGTTTAATTAATATTTACAGTTTTAATAAATTTGTAATTAGTAGATATAGTTTCTTCAGCACTCGGTGCTACAGGTTTCGTGTTCGAGTCTCGGTGGTGCCATGGATTTTGTAGTGGTTTGGAATCCACTTTAAACCGTAGGTCCGGTCTAATATGACTGTAGAACGTCGGGTTGACAACCCTATCCTGCACAAAGAAATCATCTCTTATCTCGAAATCTGCTAGTAGGTAGACACCCTTGACCCATCATGGGTTGTAGTACCAAGAATTTTGTTCAGATGTAGTTACGTATGTAGCATAAGATTTACTTATCAGCATAATGCATTAGTTTATAAGCGTTGATTTGAATAATAATTATACTTGCATTGAGGGGTTCTCATTCTGAAAGTTTGCCACGGGTCTTAGATGGTATATAACGGCTCTGGTTGAATCTGTTTTTTCATGTGATTTATCTGTTTCCTCTGCATCAGGTCATTTGCCAAATTTTAGAGCATTTTAACAAAACTATTTTAAAAATCAATATACAACTTATATCCTCATAGATTACACAAATAAAAATTTATTTCTGTAATTAATACAAAAAAAAATTAATTAAAAATCAAGTCATTTAGATCACACTGGGAACTTCACAATGATTATTACAATTGCTGACATTAAAAAGAAAGAAATCAATCAAAACTTATTAACAGAAATGGGATAATTATGTAATTTTATTTACAGCCGCAGAGTTATGATGCATTTCAAAGTGGCCCGCAAGATCATTTGGATTGGCCATCCCTGTTTTAGAGCATTTTAACAAAGCTAATTTAAAAATCGATATAAAACTTATATCCTCATAGATTACACGAATAAAAATACATTTCTATAATTAATACAAAAACCTAATTATAAATCAAGTCAGTTAGATCATACTGGGAACTTCACAACGATTATTACCATTGTTGATATACAAAAAAAAAAAAAAAAAAAAAAGAATCTATCAAAACTTATTAACTGAAATAGGATAATTAATTTCCTTATTCTAATTTTACGTAATGCAAATCCACACCTATACGAAAATTAGTAATTCGATCTATACAAAATCTATACTGATATCTGGGGAAAAAAGCTTGGGAAAGGCCCGAAAAAGGGGTTAAACTTCCTGAACGCCAGGGTTGATGACTCTCCTCCAGGGTTTGTGACCCCTTTTTAGTAGCGACCGATATCGGGTTGCCTTCACTCCTCCAAGACCCGTTTGCCCACGCATTTATCGATGGCAAAAGTGAAACTCAACTGACCAATGTCTAGGTTGGTTGGGGTCAGAGGTCCCCTATGCAGTTGACCGCTTATCATGGAACCTCGTCAAATAGTCATTTATCCAACGGTTAACAGTCAATCTGGAATGGGCTGGTTGAATTTGCATGATAAAAGGCCAATTTTCTTCCCCAATAGTTTGATGGATTGTTCCCTGCATATGATGTATTTATGTGGTGAGAATGGATGGCAGTAATTTCATGGGATTCATTATGTAAAGATAACGGTATTTTGTCGACGTTGCAAGAAGGGAAGATATAAATCAGCTGTGAATTTGCTGCATAGAATTGTCAATTGCGAATATGATTAATCAGTTTGGCCTTAAGGGGGAAAATATGAGAATGGTTAAAACTTATAATAATGTATTCTTTGAAAATGTTGTTATTGAGATATATGAATCTCTTATTGTCATACATCTATTGGATTGTTTTTACATCCATTTAGTGGATTTTTACATCTGTTATTACACTGCGTTCTTATAGATGTATACATTTTAAAAGATCTCTTTTCAATTGAATCAATTAGCACATTTTATTAGCATTGTGTGTATTCTATATTACTGATTTTATACGAAATAAATATGAAAATATGAATTGAATCAATTAGTAAATTTTATTAATATTGTGAGTATTCTATATTATTGACTATATTGACTTATATTATTGACTATTTCATATTTATGCGGAATAAATATGAAAATTGAATCAAACGGAATAAATATGAAAATTGGAATTACACTGGATAAATATGAAAATATGAATTGAATCAATTAGTAAATTTTATTAATATTGAGGGTATTCTATATTATGGACTGTTTGTATGGAATAAATATGAAAATCGAATCAGAGTTAGGGTGAGAGGTCCCTGTGTAGCCGACCCTTATCATGGCACCTCGTCAAATAGTCATTTATCCAATGGCTAACAGTCAATCTGAAATGGGCTGGTTGAATTTGCATGATAAAAGGCCAATTTTCTTCCCCAATAGTTTCATGGATGGTTCGTTGGGTTTATATGTTGGGAATGGATGGCTGCAATTTCATGGGATTCATTATGTAAAGATAACGGTATTTTGTCGACGTTGAAAAAAATGAAGAAAGGAAGATATAAATCAGCAATGCATTTGCTGATTAGAATTGTCAATTGCAAATATGATTAATCAGTTTGGCCTTAAGGGAAAAAAATATGAGAATGGTTAACACTTGTAAGAATGTATTTGTTGAATATGATACAAAAATTTTTATTGAGATATATGAATTCTCTTTTTACTTCCCTTTATTGGATTTTTATATCTATTTTTACACTCCTTTCTTATATATGTATATATCTTAAAAGATCTCGTTTGGAATTGGATCAATTAGCAAATTTATTAATATTGGGGATATTCTATAATATTGACTGTTTATAAAGAATAAATATGTTCAGCCTTGTCATGAATTATGTAAATTTTTTTTGTTTATAGTGCAAATATGAGTCTTTTTCTGTTTTGTATATAAGGCGAAGTAAGCCAAGATCTATGTTGTCTTGTCTCAATTGCAAGTGAAAAGGTTCCCAATAAAGCAGATGTGGATTCACAGAGTATTTACTAATGCCATCTTCAGACACTCATCAAGTCTGGTACAAATATGAAAATTGAATCATACGGAATACATATGAAAAAAGAATCATACGGAATATATACGAAAATATGAATTGAATCAATCAGTAAATCTCATTAATATTGAGGGTATTTTATATTATTCACTGTTTATACAGGATAAATATGAAAATTGAATCATTCGGGATAAATATGAAAATATGAACTGAATCAATTAGTAAATTTTATTAATATTGAGGGTATTCTATAATATAGACTGTTTGTATGGAATAAATATGAAAACTGAATCAGAGGCCCCCTATGTAGCCGACCGCTTATCATGGAGCCTCGTCAAATAGTTATTTATCCAACGGTTAACAGTCAATCTGGAATGGGCTGGTTGAATTTGCGTGATAAAAAGGCCAATTTTCTTCACCAATAGTTTGATGGATTGTTCCTTGCATATATTGTTGGGTTTATGTGTTGGGAGTGGATGGTTACAATTTCACGGGATTCATTATGTAAAGATAACGGTATTTTGTCGATGTTGCAAGGAAGGAAGATATGACTCAACAGTGCATTTGCTACATAGAATTGTCAATTGCGAATATGATTAATCAGTTTGGCCTTAGGGAAAAAAGTATGAGAATGGTTAAGACTTATAAGAATGTATTTGTTGAATATGTTACAAAGCAAATTTTTTTTTAACGAGATATATGAATCTAATATGAATGGCCGATTCTGCCGAGATACGTATATGAATGCAATAAATATCATTTTAAAATTATTTACAAAGCAGTAATACAGAAAAAAAGTTGTTTTTCTTTTTTAATTTTTATGGAATTGTTAAGAAATTAATAAAAATCTCCAGAAAGTTTAAATTATTGTGTTAAAAGGAATTGGTGTATGCTTTGTATAATAAAGTACTACCTAAAAATAAATGCTATCATAATGTGAATTAAATGAAAGCTACTCCTGCATCTAAAAGTAATAAATATAATTAAAACAATTCATCTTTATTTTTACACAAGTTATTTGTTTCTTTTTTGCTATATTGCATGCTAGGTTCATGCTATCATGCTAGCAAACTCTTAAGTGAAAACATTACAACCGTTTAAGATTTTATATTTAATCGGGTTTATATTTCCAGAAAGTACATCATTCATGAAAATATGATAGAAATAATGAGAAAATGAGAAATCATTAATATTTTGTAAAAAGTTGGCATCGTGATTAATTACAACATACATTACGAAAGGTTTTTAAAAAAAAAAAAATATCTATTTATTTTACAGGACGGAGAAAATTTATCAGCAACTTATGGTTTGATTCGATTTGTCACTCAACGGTCGTTTTTTGCACAGTTTGGGATAATTAGATCGGGACCTACAGTTGAACGTGGATTCCGAACCGCTAACAAACATCCTGCCACAGCTAGAATTCGAACATGAACCAGACGTGGTACCAAATACCGGATTGCTGGCTACTTGACCATTACACCGCCTAGGCAACTTATTCTTTTCATCTATATAAATACAATAAAAATTTACTTCATGGACAAGTAAATTTACTAAGGAACATGTAATTATTAAATCCACCATAGGAGTGGGAACAAAAAAAAAAAAGTAAGGTAAATAATGTTGATAAAGTATAGATTCATTAAACACAAAATTAATTTACACGTGCAATTGAAAGTATTATAAAAAATCATTGAATCAGATTATTATTAAAATTAATATTATAGATCAGATATGTCAGTAATGATTCGAGTAATACAAGAGAACTTTCAACAACGAAAATATAAAAATATCAATGTCTTTCAGAACATTACAACTAAAAGTTTTAGTCAATTCTAAAAATAAGCTCAATACCATTGGCGCCAAAGGTTAGTGGTTAACAATTTTTAACAAGGATTCTCATATTCTATTATGAGTATTGCATTAAACTGAAAATAACTTAAGTTTGCTTTATTCCTTACTCTTTAAACAATAATAATATCTCTTCATTGCTTATAAATTTTAAACTTACGAAGTTTCTGTTTTATTTAAACTAATTAGTATGATTTCAAAATCTAAATTAAATACTTACAAAATATTCTATTATGAAAACGCACATAACAATTTTGTATTTATCTAAGTATTCCAAATAAATATATCATGTACAAAAAAAATGTAAAATCAACAAATTATTGCTAACAGTATAAAAGGATAATGTATTTCACAAGCCTTAATTCATATAAGGCTTGTATTAAAAAATATCAAATTTACTATGAAAGACTTTTAAAAGACGATAAAATATATTACAAAGTAAATGCTTTAAAAAAGGGTAAAAATATAATACAATAAATTACAGTTTTTTTATAAAACATAAGGTCTCACGTAGTACTACTTTTTATATAATACACAAGTTATCATGTAGAACTACAGCGCTGCATCGTTTGCAGGATACAAGTTGGACAGGCATAATATAAAAATTCGATCATTCACAAAACATTCTGAACTTCAACAACACTACCAACCTATCAGTCCCATATAACTAAGCCTCACATTACCTAAATCTGCAAAAAAAAAAAAAAAAAAAAAAAAAATACAACACCTGTTATGTCTGGAAGAGAAAGGTCTGGGCCTTTTTTTTAGGCCCCTTTCTATAAAAAACATTAATTCTTGCCCTAAATACGTCTGGCTGACCTTGTTATGGTGGTGCCGCATGTCAAAATGAAAGCGAAGAAAGAAGATAAAGTTCCTTTTGAAAAATGATACGTTAAAGGCTATTTATGTGTTCACTTTAGATCTTCATTTTTTTATATAAGTTTTACGTGTTATACAAGTTCATAGAAAACAAACTAACAGAATAGAAGAGCACACCCTGTTTGAGTTCGTTAACTTGTACTGTGTCAAAAGGGGTGGAGGACATTTGATTATTTTCATTTTAGAGAAAATAAAAACATCTTTTTATGTGTTAATCCGCTGTAAGTAGATCGAAATAAATGATGGCAATATTTAAATAGGAAATGATAAATAAAAAAGCGCTTTCAAGTTGATAATGAATGTCAGAAGATGTTTTGCATTTATAATTAATTTAGCTATTTTTAAGCTCATTTAACTGTAAAGTATTTATTTTTCTTTTTGAAATATTTTTTTCTTATACTACTGTATCTAAAAAGTAAAACTAATTTTCAATTTAAAATTCCCGGGCTGATGGAATTTCAATATTTTTTTTCTTTTTGAGGTTGCTGGCACTGTCCTTGACATCTGTGTGAAATTTGACGTCAAAATATTCAGTAGTGTTTGAGTTACACTTGCCTTTGTGAACACTAAAACTGATATCGGCGATTTCAGAAATGTCTGAAATAATTGAGCAAAGAATTTGCAGTAAATTTTGTTTATGGAAACGTATAGAGTATTGCGAAAGGCATTCTATGAGCATTCCTATATAAATAAGAGAATTTTAGAAAAAAAGAAAGAAAGATTTAGATTAGAAATATAAGAAATATTTAGAAGTGGTATAAGCAGTTCAAAGAAGGCAGAGAACGCGTTGAAGACAAAAGAGCCCTCTGGTCGACCATCAACCTCAACCGACGAAGCTCACAAACAATAAAGATTTGGTGCTTGCAAACCGTCGATTTACAATTAGAGACCTTGCTGATGATGCTGGAATTTCAAAGAATCGGTCAATTCCATTTAGGGCCTCAAACGCGCAAATCTCGATTAGTACCGAAAACACTGAATGCGCCAGCTCATACTGCATTGATTCTTAGTGACTTTTTCGTCAAAAATGAAACCCATATCGTTCCACAACCCCGTATTTACACCGTGCGACTTCTGGCTTTTCCCTAAACTCAAAAGACCATTCCGGGGACACCGTTTTGAGTCGATTGAAGAGATTCAATGTGAATCGCCGCGCGCTTTGAAGGATATCCTGCCGATGACTTTTTAGGATGCATTGAGGTTTGGGAAAAAGTTGCCGTAAGTGCATTGTGTCCGTAGGGGATTACTTTGAAGGCGATGAAATAAATTTGGAAGAATAATAAAGAGTTTTTGAAAAAAATATAATTGGTATTATTTTTTGGGCATAGTAGTATATAATTTTTTTTTTAAATATTTTTATCTCTTTTTTGTTTACTTTGTTGAATTCACTTAACACTGCAAAAGATTCCTGTGTTAATCCACTACAAGTAGATCGAAAATAAATGCTGGCAATATTTAAATAGGAAATGATAAATAAAAGTGCTTTCAAGTTCACAATGAATGTCAGAAGAGCTTTTTTTGCAACTCTAATTAATTTATAAGTGGACATGTGATAATTTTGTAAGCTCATTTAACTCTAAAATATTTATTTTTTTGAAAAATGTTTTTATCTCTTTTTATTTATTTTATATGCTTATTTTGTTAAATTCAATTAACACTGCAATAGATTCCTGTCCACTACAAGTATATCGAAATAAATGATGGCAATATTTAAATAGGAAATGATAAATAAAAATGCTTGAAATTTGATAATGAATTTTTGCATGTCTAATTAATTTATAAGTGGACATGCAGTACTTTTTTTAAGCTCATTTAATTCTAAAATATTTATTTTTCTTTTTAAAATATTTTTATCTCTTTTTTTTTGTATTTTTATCTCTTATAATACCTAAAAGTAAATTTCATATTCTATTTTTTTCAGCTAAATTAAACGAAATACGAGTTCTTAAAATTTTATTTATCTTGCACATCTTAAAAAACTGTACTGACCAATTCCTTTTCTACGAAACACACAATAACTGATAAATCTTTAGGTTATACCTTTAAATCAATTTAAAAGGTATTATGTGGACTCAATATCTTAACCTCTTTACAGAAAAATGCGATCACCAAAAATTCGAACACAACGAACCCACATTTCGAAACCCACACAAACATAAGTGTTCAATTACTCCTCCACTACACGCCAAACAAAAACTTTCTAGAATACAGTCGAAACCCAACAATTTCCAAACCGGCCACTTTGATAATGGTCCGTTACCCATTGTTCCCTCCAACCTGCCAGAATCATCTTGTCTACTTTCACCCAGATGCACCATTTGTTCCAACCGGATCTGAAGACGAAACAGGACCAAGGCGAAACATTGCCTAAGGGGAAGATCCTGGACACCACCCTCCCCCATTGTTCTGCAAGGGGAGGCTTTAATGGTGCCCAAGGTGCTTAAGCTTTTGGTCATGCTTACTCGTGGAATGAAAATGGCCAGAGGTTCTTGTAGGTACAAAGGATGGTTATGTAGTTCTGTGGAAGAAATGATGTTGGAGTTGTTCCATGTTTCAAAACACAGGTGGGACACTTGTTGGGACATCTTTTTTGACAGATTGTGGTCAGTGATTCTGGACAATGGGAACTGACTGAGAATATAATTGTAATTGTCGTTGTTTTATATCCGCTTAAGGGTTATTTAATTTAATTTGTTATGCTTCTTTTATTTTAAACTGTTTTAGTATAACTGTATATTCATGCAATACAATATATATATATATGTATAAGCATGAAACTTTTCCATTGTATTGCATGAATTAGGACCTCAATGTATGTTAAGGGTATTTTTTTAATCTGCGTGAATTTTTAAACATCCTAATGCATTAGAACTTAAGTATTTAAGGTACAGAATGTGTAAGTAAGTTTGTTACAAGAAAAATTCTATAATGTACCTGCAATTGATGAATAATGTGCATTTTGTACATGTTTAAACGAAATGTTTGTAATTTTCAGTAAAGTTATAAGGAAATCTTTAACGTTGATTCTGTAACGTTAACGTTAATGATTTCTTCTTGTTCTTCATTGCTGCAACAGCCCCATGGTGGGCCAAGGCTGTCTGCTAATTGGCAGATTATGAGGCAGGAGATGTTTTGTTTTTACGAAGTAAGGTTGTCAGCAATACGCTTGACGCTATTAGTTCTATTAGACCGGAATCTATTGTTTAAGTGGATTCCGAAACATTACAAAAATATAGAAACATTTTATGACACTGAGCGCCAGTGAGCTACACTCCATCAGGCCCACCTATTTTATTTATTTTCTCGATGGCAAAACGATGTGAGCTTTAATTAAGAAGATTCAATTATATTTTGGAGTACTGAAATTCTTAATCAAGTTATATATAGTTTACAGTAATTTTTACAATTTTTTTTTTTAATATCTTCTTTGACAATCATTCTTTTTCTTTTATCATCTCGTTTGTTTTGAAAAATTGCTCGTTTATTTAAATCGCTGATTTTCTTCTTGATCAGCTAATACTTCGATGTTAGTCAACTTTCTTGCAGTTTCAATGATTTTTTTAACAAACCTGCTGTAATAAAAATTAGAGAATTTAAAAAAAAATATAATGTTTGGCCATCGTAGATTTGAATCTCCGTTAATTCAGGAATTAACTGTAAATCTTTCAAAAGTGAATTATTTCTTAATCAAATGTAGAAAGTATTTATATTTTTATAGTATTTTTACAAAACTTCTTTTTAATATTTTTTTCGGCAATCATTCTTTTTTTCTGCTCGTTTGTTTTGTAAAATTGCTCGTTTGTATTGTAAAATCAATCAGCTAATTTTCTTCGTGATCAGCTCATACTTCGATATCAGTCAATTTTCTTCAAATTTCAACAATTTATTTAAACAACCTTCTGTAACGGATTTCGAGAATTTTAAAAAATAATAATGTTTGGCCACCGTAGATATGAATTTTCATAAGTCAGGAATTAACTGTAAATCTTTAAAAAATGAATTATTTTTTAATCAAACAAGGTAAATATTTATATTTTTTACGGTAATTTTTACAAAATTCTTTTTATATCTTTTTTGTCAATCTTTTTTTTTATCAGCTCGTTTGTTTTGAAAAAATTGCTCGTTTGTTTGAATCAGCTGATTTTCTTTGTGATCAGCTGATATTTCGATGTCAGTCAACTTTATTACATTTTTAACAATTTTTTTAACTAACCTACTGTAACAAACGTTCGAGAATTTTTAAAAATAATAATGTTTGACCATCATAGATATATTTTCTTCATAAGTTGGGAATTAATTATAAATCTTTCAAAAATAAATTATTTCTTAATTAAATTAGGTAAATATTTATAATTTTTACTGTAATTTTTTTTTGAAAAATTCTTTTTCATACCTTTTTTGACAATCGTTTTCTTTTTCAGCTCACTTGTTTTGAAAAATTTTCGTTTGTTTGAATCGGTTGATTTTTTTTTTGTGATCACTTGATACTCTTAATATCAGTCAACTTTCTTGCAGTTTCAACGATTTTTAAATCAACCTGCTATAACAAAAGTTAAAGTATTCTTAAAAATAAAAATGTTCGGCCATCTTAGAAATGAATCATCATAATTCAGGAATTAATTGTAAATCTTGCAAAAATAAATTATTGAAATAACATTTGACACATGAAATTTAAGAAATAAAATAAAAAAAAACATGGATTTATCTGATAATCCATAAAAAATCTCCAAATAAACAAATATCCAGATATATTGTGCCTCCACCTCAAAAAAAAAAAAATCTTTCTAAATTCGAGCACAGTCTTCCCGATAGATTAGAATCAATAGAGTCACTTATCCATGTGAAGAATTTTCATCGCAAGGAAAACTTACAAAAATATCAGGAATTTCTATAATGAAAGTTATAATTAAAGTTATGATGGAAAGTATTGTATTTTAAAGGAAGGAAAATTGCTTTTAGATTAATAGTTTCCTCCAAATCAAAAAGAATGCCATGTGTTAAAAGCAAGGCGTAGTTCAAACTGCAATTACACAAACGTTAATAAAGATTGCCCCACATGAATGGTTCAAGCTGAAAACAGCAGCAATTACAGTTCCTGAAGTTGAAGGAAGATGATTTATTGCAATTGGAAGGGAGAGGGTACATGAATTATGGAATGTATGAACGTTGTCTAACTTTTCCTTGAATTCTTGCTTCATTTGATAACATTAGTGCAGAAATTTAATCCATCGTGGTACACTTAAAAACTCAGTTACGGATTAAAAGCATAAGAAGGTTTACTATTGTAGAATAACATGAAACGTGCATTTGTAGTTTTTAGATAAAAATTCTGTAATCTCTTGTTTATCGGGCATGACGGGAAACAAAAGCCCAATATACTGAAAGCGAGATGCGAATTTATAAGATTCTAATGCAGGCATACATAGATAATTTCCTTATGGCTCGTATCATCATACGTACTTATATTTGCGTATTTTCTTATGGCCCGTATCATACAACGTAAGACTTAAAAATCATAAATATATATATATATATATATATAGATATTTTTTATTATTATTTTTATTATATATATATATCAAATTTTGATGAAAAAATTGAAATAGAGAACTTGATCCAGCGTCAGTTTAATGAAAAAGTAAACATTTAAATATTAAAAAAAAATTATTAAAAATTATTTAGTCAATTACAAAATTAAAAGATCAGATTCTTTGTTAATAATGTGTTAATACAGGATCCTTATATATATATATATATATATATACATAATGAATGCTCAAGTTCATAAAATGCTCAAGTTCACTAAATGCTCAAGCAAATGCTCAAGCCTGCTTCGATCAACACAAATTTGTAAACAAGCATTTTTAAGTATGAAAATTAAAATAAATCGATAAATAAAAACCACTTTACTCCTTACTTTTGCGATTGATTACTACAAATATTGAATTAAATAATTAAACATTTATTTTTAAATACATAAATTTAATATGTGAAATCAGATATCATCATTTCACATTTAATATGTGCAATCTATTTTTTTCCTATTTGTGTTATTATTTACTTTTTATTATATATATAAAGAAACAAAATGTATATCGAATAAATAATTTTGAGTCAAATTTTAATTAATAATATTTTCATTCGATTTTTGTTATATTACATTATATTATAATACATCATTATAAAAAACACATATTCAGGGTGTTTGTAAAAGTATATTGCAACTTTAAAGGACAACAACAAGGAAAGTAAAGTTACAAGCTCTTTGGACAAATTTAATTTAAAAAAATTATATATTAATATTTATAAAATTCAAAGAAAATGAACAATAGAATGATTGACCCTAGAAACACGAACGATGGACAGTTGAAAGAAATGGAACACTTCCTACATTTTTTCGGCATGTTCGATGTTACACACACACACACACACACACACACACACATATATATGTACATAACTAACTCCGTGCACTACAGTCCATGTCAGACCATAGCCGTCTTCCTACTAGCAGATTCTGAAATAGGAGATGTTTTCTTTTTATGGAGTTGGGTTGTCACCCCCAACAATCATATTAGACTAGGACTAACGGTTTAAAAGGGATTCGAACCACTGCTGACATGCATGGTACCGCCATGATTCGAATCCGAAACTTTCGGCACCAAGGGCCAGTTACTCTGTCTTCAGGACCCACATATATAAAAAAAAAATTACAAACAGATAAAGCAATTTTACATTAATTTCTACCTATATTTTACATTATAAAAAAAGAATTTTTAAGTTCTGTATATGTGCCTTTTTCTACAAAAAAAAAGCGCTTCATATAACGATGGAATACAGAATTATCATTTAAGATTTTAAAAATAAAAAGAATCTGCTATTGCATACTGAAAAGTTCCACTATTGTATTCGAGATGCTATTGTGATGGCACAAAGTACCCAGATGTTTTTCTGAAAGTGTACATTCTGTGGCTCAATGGATCAACGCCTACTCATCGAAGTCATGACATTTTGGGAAGTGATTAACAAGCACCGCGGGTTCATAGTCCGAAGGGAAACATTATTCGTATAAAAAAATTAGGGCTTCGCACTTGAAAACTAGTAAAGCACATCATTGGCAACCGTAGATCACGAGGTGATGCATGGAAGTTGAGACAAACTATTCAAACAGTAAACAAATAAATCAAGCAAAACTTGAAGAATAGCAAAAACAAAAAAGAAAACGTACACAAAGTCAGAAGTGAAAGTTGAATTTCGATCTGAACATAGTTAGAAGTCATGGATCGGTTTGTCGTTCTAGCCAATTAGCCATCAGATCGCAGAAGGTAGAGAAGTTTGGTTTTGTTTGTCGCTCTGCGGTCACTTTTGCTCAATTAATTAGACCGAGACCTATTGTTTAACGTAGATTCCGAAACACTAACAAACATCCATTTCCCCGCCAGGATTGTAACCCAGAAACACCAAAAACAATAGTCAATTAACCATCAGACCGCAGAAGGTATGGAAGTTTGGTTTGTCGTTGTACTGTCATTTTTTGCACACTTTAGGCTAATTAAACCAGGACCTATAGTTTAACATGGATTCTGAACCACTAACAAACATACGTTCCACCGCCAGGATTCAGAACCTTGGTCTGTCGTGCCAAAGGCTAGCCAATTAGCCATCAGGCCACAGAAGATACGGAGCTGCTGAATCTTGTCGAATTAGAACTATTAAAATTCGTCAATCAAATTTTCAGATAAAAAAGACAATTTAATTAAAAAAATTAACAAAAAAAATTGTTTTGTAGAAAACTAATTTTTAAAAATTTTATAGCATACGCTTTTGACTAAGAGAGTGTCACTAAATACTTATTAGATCTAACGCACAACTTTAAAAAAGAATAATTAAGTTTAGCATGATTTATGGTGTAATTTTTTTAATTTTTTACATTTGTGAAACACTTAATCTTGTTTAAAAATAAATGTTTTCATTATTATAATGGAGATGTTCTTTAAACGACAAAATTTGAGTTGCAATTCATTAAATAACTTTTGTAACAAATTCAAAAATTCCTTGAGGATTTTTCATATTCTAATTAATGCCTTCTGATGCAATAATGCTTTAAAATTAATACTTTCCGATGGTGGATATTTAAGTAATACTCTATTCCACGTTAATAATAATGAATTATTTTGAATAAGAGATCAAAGCATGAATTAAGTATTGAATAAGAGCTCAAAGCAAAGATAAAATGTTGAGATAATAAATGTTATAAAATGTTGATAAAGAATAACATGTTTGAGATCCACTGCCATAATTAATACTGTTACACTGAGTGTTACTTCAGTGTAACAGTTACTAGTTCTGTTACTGGAGTGTTACTTACATTTTAGAATTAATTAATTTAGAAACTTAATTATTTACTTTGAAATATTTTTAAAGTGGCCTCGTGTGGATCCGGGTTAGAATGGCCTCATTGCAGCCCATGCATGTCGTAAAGGCGACTGAAATGGGTGCCCAGTGACGGGGTATAACAGAGCGGGGTAAAGTCAAACTTCTCCCTTTCGGTGCTCCATGTCTTTGTGCCGCAAGATCAAGGTACCATTTATCATGACTATACTGGTACATGGGTTTGTCTAGATCAGGAATGGGCAAACTATTTCGGTCGCGGGCCAAAAATCGAAAAAAAAATTGGGTTCCTTAAAATTCATTAAAATTCATTTTTAATTCATTTTAAAAGTTCCTTATATTGTGGTTCGAAGTGGGATGTACTGATTCTAAGGAACGATGCTCCTCCGTCAGTCTACTTCTGAAATAATTCTTTCTAAGGTTCATAGTGGAAAACACTTGTTCACATATATAAGATGAAGCAAACATAGCACTGATTTTATGGGCGTGAGATATTAAATTTGGGAAACTGATAATGATTTGTAAAACTAACTTTGATATATTCAGAAACAACTGCTTGAGATGATTATTATATTGCCACTCAATTAATTCCACGTGCAAATCTGACCTCACTGCTTCACAATTGATGAGGATGGGCAAACTATTTCGGTCGCGGGCCAAAAATCGAAAAAAAAAAAATTGGGTTCATTAAAATTCATTAAAATTCATTTTAATTCATTTTAAAAGTTCCTTATATTGTGGTTCGAAGTGGGATGTACTGATTCTAAAGGAACGATGCTCTTCCGTCAGTCTACTTCTGAAATAATTCTTTCTAAGGTTCATAGTGGAAAACACTTGTTCACATATATAAGATGAAGCAAACATAGCACTGATTTTATGGGCGTGAGATATTAAATTTGGGAAACTGATAATGATTTGTAAAACTAACTTTGATATATTCAGAAACAACTGCTTGAGATGATTATTATATTGCCACTCAATTAATTCCACGTGCAAATCTGACCTCACTGCTTCACAATTGATGAGGATGGGCAAACTATTTCGGTCGCGGGCCAAAAATCGAAAAAAAAATTGGGTTCATTAAAATTCATTAAAATTCATTTTTAATTCATTTTTAAAAGTTCCTTATTTGTGGTTCGAAGTGGGATGTACTGATTCTAAGGAACGATGCTCCTCCGTCAGTCTACTTCTGAAATAATTCTTTCTAAGGTTCATAGTGGAAAACACTTGTTCACATATATAAGATGAAGCAAACATAGCGCTGATTTTATGGGCGTGAGATATTAAATTTGGGAAACTGATAATGATTTGTAAAACTAACTTTGATATATTCAGAAACAACTACTTGAGATGATTATTATATTGCCACTCAATTAATTCCACGTGCAAATCTGACCTCACTGCTTCACAATTTACGTTGAAAGGTATGGTAAAAATATCCAATTTTGTTTGATTAAATATTATTTTTTTCTTCCTTTTTTTCCAAAGGAAACATTCAAAGCAAAAAAAGGATATGGATATATAATATATAAATATGTATTTCTTTTAATTTGCCTCGTACCGGCAAATTCTATCCACGGACCGGATAGAACCTTCCGTCGGGCCAGAGTTGGCCCGCGGGCCGTAGTTTGCCCATCCCTGTCGACAGAATGTGATAAGAAACAACATTTTTAAAGAGTGGAATGAGCAAAGATAAAATGTTTGAGATCCACTGCCATAGATAATATTGCTACACTGTAGTAGTGTTACTTCACAAACAAGTTCTCTGTTTTTACGACTCAAATTGAAAAGCTAGCACATTGGGAAAAGTATACGCACAGCTTTTTAATATTTATCAAAAGCTATAAATATACTTACGTGTATACGTTTTAATGAACGTTAATATATAACTCTAATTATTACATTAATTATAACGCTTAACGTTCTTATTCCAGAAGAACTTTTCAGGATAGTTTAGGCATCCGAATAATCCATTTTTTTAAACAGTACATTATTAACAGTTTAGAGATGAATAAAAATTCGAAAGCCTTCTTATGTATGCAGTGTTACAAATGAGGCCAAAGATGAAATCGTTCCAAAACGATCTCGTGAGTCCTTCGTGTGGAAATGACGACAGAAATAGCTCGACGGAAGTCCACTTTATAGATTCTTTCTTTGCCTCGTCTTCAAGGACCGCTAATCGGTTGTTAACGGTTCATTTGGAAGAATCCAGGACAATGTAAGGTCAGGCGACGTCTCTTTAATAAGCAGCGACTCCATTGAATAGTCCAGCTAAACAGAGATAAACAAACAAAGATAGCAGTAGCGCTGTCAATAGAGATAACAATAAGGTGATAACGGTTAAATCAGACCCTTAAACGGTTGCATGGAAACAATAGGCGGCCTATTCGCCTACACCGAACTGTTATTGTTTCGGAAATTATGTCTTTGAGGCACTTTTTTTCTTTCTTTTTCAAAATGGCGCACCTCAAGAGAATGAATGAGTTGTTCTACTGTAAAAGACCTTATTTTGATTTGCATAGAAGAACTGAATGCGCTGCATTGTTGGTTTCTGTGAAATTTAAAAGATCTTTTATGCATGATATTGGTTTTTTAATGAAAACAAACCCCTTAAAAAATTAATTTTAAAAATCTAAATTAATCCTGAAAACAATCCCTTAAAAAATTAATTCTAAAAATATAAATTCGTCCTGAAAACAATCCCTTAAAAATTAATTCTAAAAATATAAATTAATCCTGAAAACAATCCCTTAAAAAATTAATTCTAAAAATATAAATTAATCCTGAAAACAATCCCTTAAAAAATTAATTCTAAAAATATAAATTCGCCCTGAAAACAATCCCTTAAAAATTAATTCTAAAAATATAAATTAATCCTGAAAACAATCCCTCAAAAAATTAATTCTAAAAATATAAATTCGCCCTGAAAACAATCCCTTAAAAATTAATTCTAAAAATATAAATTCATCCTGAAAACAATCCCTTAAAAAATTAATTCTAAAAATATAAATTCATCCTGAAAACAATCCCTTAAAAAATTAATTCTAAAAATCTAAATTAATCCTGAAAACAATCCCTTAAAAAATTAATTCTAAAAATCTAAATTAATCCTGAAAACAATCCCTCAAAAAATTAATTCTAAAAATATAAATTCGCCCTGAAAACAATCCCTTAAAAAATTAATTCTAAAAATATAAATTCATCCTGAAAACAATCCCTTAAAAAATTAATTCTAAAAATATAAATTCATCCTGAAAACAATCCCTTAAAAATTAATTCTAAAAATCTAAATTAATCCTGAAAAACAATCCCTTAAAAAATTAATTCTAAAAATCTAAATTAATCCTGAAAACAATCCCTCAAAAATTAATTCTAAAAATATAAATTCGCCCTGAAAACAATCCCTTAAAAAATTAATTCTAAAAATATAAATTAATCCTGAAAACAATCCCTTAAAAATTAATTCTAAAAATATAAATTCGCCCTGAAAAACAATCCCTTAAAAAATTAATTCTAAAAATATAAATTAATCCTGAAAACAATCCCTTAAAAATTAATTCTAAAAATATAAATTCATCCTGAAGAAATCTAATTTAAAATTAATTCTTGAAAATATAATTTTATGATATTGCTGCCAAAAAAGTGCCTTCTTTATTATCTAATTTTTTTTTTCTGTATATGGCAGCCTAGTATTATATGTACATGCTAACATTTTATGTTGTAATACTACACATTTTTGTAACAATGACGTTCTCTAGAATGATATAGCGGCCAGGTGGTCAAATGGCTAGCGCTCTGGCCTTTTTGGTATCACAGGCTTCAGGTTCGAATCCTGGTGAGGCATGGATGTTTGTTAGTGGTTCGGAATCCACTTTAAACTGTAGGCTCCGGTCTGTTTAGCCCTCGTGTGCCAAGCTGACCGTAGAGCGACAAACCAAACCATATAGAATGGTAAAATCCAGACTTGTGGCTCAATGGCAATGCTCGCCTGCTGGTGAGCATTAGGGCGGAGGTGCAATCCACTGGCGGCTTTGTTATAGACAGTATCAAAAAACGAGGAGTCTCTGTAGCGTTTGTGATATTCAGCATCTTACTTCGTTAGCCGGACTACGAGGTGGGAGTGTTTCGGGTTTTCTTCCATACGATGCGCAAATGCCCTCCTTCTTCAGCGACACAAAGGTGCTCCATGAAAACAGAAGCTGTCCCTTCCCATCCTTCCATGAGATTACATGGGTTCTTGGACTAGTTGTACGATGTGGGATAAGGACAAAGAATGGCATAAAGATCTCTTTCGAAAAGGCATTCAGTTTAACTTCTCAACATTTGTGTGTTGTATGGGAAAACTCTAAAGTAATACAGATAGATAGAACAAGATGATAGATCCTATTCCTCACCATTTATTAGTAATGATAAAAATTCCACTGTAGAGTATCAACGCCATCCCCTAGGATGGAGAAAGAGAGAAAGATTCCCTTTTAGAAGAAATTTTAAGGTTAATTGTTCCATATTTTTGTATGGGAAAATTCTAAACCAGGAAACGAGATTATTTCACAACCATTAACTAAATCTACTAATTTTTTAACTATTGGGTTGCCAACTGAGTGATTGCGGGATTTTAAATTAGTAGGAAAATTCAAAAGTTTTGCTTCAAAAATTTAATTTTATTCATTTAGGTATTGTCCGTTTTAATCGATGACCTTTTGCCATCTTTCAAGCACTGTCTTAATTCCACGTGCATAAAACTTCTGATTTTTGCCAGCAAAAAAAACTGAATTAAATGTGATTTTACATCATCAGCGTTTTTAAAAATTTTACCATTTGAGTTCTGCATGGAACGAAATAAATGGCAATCTGAAGGAGCAAGGTAAGGCCTGTATGGGGGATGTGACAACCCATCCTAACTTGGTTCCAATAATTGTTGGCGAGTAACCAAAGATGTGTGGGGCTTTGCATTATCATGCTGGAAAACTGTACTGCAGAGAATGTCAATAGTGAAATAATAACCCCTCCATTTTACACATTAGTTAACATCATCTTTCACATGAGTTAGAATGTATCGAGCACATTAGCTAGCATGTATTTTGCACACTAGCTAGCATTTATTTTGATCATTATACATTTTATTGCATTTGTTAGTATGTACTATCACTTAATTCATGACTGTAAAAGTGTTTAAAAATATTTTTAGGTAATTATAATAACTACCAATACATTTATAAGGATAAAAGATGTCAGCAATGGTTAATTTTACACAGGGTGTGAATGAGCCAGTTAATGATCTCCAGACCAAACTTAATTGCTGTAAAAATTTTACTAACTAGATGTCTACATGATTCAAGAAAGATAGCTAGTATGTATCTTCATTAGATAGCATATATTTTGCAAACTAGGTAACACTTATCTTGATCTTTAGCTAGTGTGTACTAAAAACTTAGTTCATGATAGGAAAAATGCTTAAAAAGAAAATATTTAAAAATATTTATAATAATTACCAATACATTTATAAGGATAAAAGATGCCAGCAATGGTTAATTTTACACAGGATGTGAATGAGCCAGTAAATGATCTCCTGACCAAACCTAATTGCTGTAAACTAACTAGATTTCTACATGATTCAAGAAAGATAGCTAGTATGTATCTTACACATTAGACAGCATGTATTTTGCAAACTAGGTAACACTTATCTTGATCTTTAGCTAGTGTGTACTAAAAACTTTGTTCATGATAGGAAAAATGCTTAAAAAGAAAATATTTTTAAAATATTTATAATAATTACCAATACATTTATAAGGATAAAAAGATGCCAGCAATGTTTAATTTTACAGGGTGTGAATGAGCCCAGTTAATGATCTACAATCCAATGACCAAATCTAATTGCTGTAAAAAATCATTTTCCTACTTAATTAACTAGACAGATTCAAAAAAAGATACCACTAAATTCAAGATATTTTAATCTCCAATCACATCTAAAATAAACATTTTTTTATCTACAATTTTCTACAAAGCATTGATTAAATGCTTTGAATGAGCTATTATTGCTGCATTAATTTGCCACTCTATTTTAAGGAAGCAATTTGGACAAGTAACCTAAAATAGTTGTAGTGTAAGAACTGGACACACGCACATTTAAACCCATGGAACAAAAGATAATTTGGACTTGAGGAAACGATCATTTTAATGGCGATTAGATATCAAAAAGTGATAGAACAAGTGTTATTGCGATCAGATCGGCATCGGCAGCATGCATTGATGAAACGTGGTACGATAACACGATGAACATTGGCGAGCCAATCATTTTTGTTTTCTCCAGACATGTCTTTGCTCTGTCTATTGACTGGGCAGGTGTTCATGCTACTTATCTCCAACTACTTATTTCTTGTTTTTATAACATGCGGAAATAGGAGTGTGTCAGTAATATATTCACGTATCAATCTTATTGACAAAATTAGGACATTAGCTGTGAATGATAAGGAAATCAAATTGTGTTGTACAAAAATAAAAGTTTGGTTAAAATTAGCGAATGTTAGTTTGTAATTGGTGAAAGCTTCTTTTCCTGTTTATTAGTTTTTATTTTCCTCTTTCATTAAATGAGGTAATTAAAGACAAATTAATTCTAAAATTTGAACATTGGAAATGTTATGCTTTTATATTTCCATTTCAGTGAAATATATTTTTGTATTCATTATACAGTAACAAACAGAACTGCTAGCATGCAGATCTAAAATCCATTTGTGGTGCCTATTGCTGTTATTGCTTTCAGAAACGAGGAGACTCTTTAGACTATGTAAATCCGCTCGTGTCTGTAATTAGGTTGCTTGGCAGTGTTTTCTGATTTCTCACATACAATACTCAAATAAGAAGCAGTTACCCTTTAAGCTAATTATTGCATATATGCCAACTATTCGTAGTATATCACAAAATTCACATATAAAAAATATATTCACATATATGTGTAGATAAAATTATTTTCACAGAAGTTTAATTCCCCCTTCCGGTTGATATAGATATTGGTCTGATGGCTGAGTGCCAACCGCTCTGGCCCACTGTGCGACAGGTTTCGGGTTCGAGGTTCGGCGGTGCCATGTAGCCATTTAGTAAAATAAATGAGAACTGAATTTACTCCAATTAAAATATTATATAACATTTTAATTGTTATTAATGATGGAACAAACTTCGCCTCTGCGCCTTAACTCTTATAATTGCTGATAAGGGCAATAAAGGACAATTATACATAAAAACCTCATTTTGATGGTTAAATGGACCAACAACATTGCCACAAAATACCAACTGCATTCGGAATAAATACTGTAGTAAAGAATATAAATCTGAAGTTACCACCTATTTTCTCAAGGTCAATGGAGGGGATTTCCCGATAAATGTCTTTTTTTATTATTATTTTTCCTCTTATTTATGCCTGTACCCCTCCGATAGGCAATGAGAAGAGAATATCCACCAAGAAAGACGAATTATGGGTAACTGCCTCGCATTTGCGTTTCATTTGGGAGAAAATCCAGAAAACTCGTACCAGGCAGTCTGACTATGAATGTAATACGTCTTTACCCACTTCCAACAGCCATCGATTCTCCTGGTTTCTAAAAGCAGCGACTGTAATGGATGCCGCTAGATGAAATCGAATTAGAACCCTTTTGCATAATAGTTGAACTCATTACCACTGAGCCACGAAGTTTTTACTGATTTAACTTTCCTGCCTTTCCTGATAAGCTGTTGCTGATTTAAATTTACATATGAGCAGGGGTACGGAAACTGAAGTTTCGGTTTGGTTCGGTTCGTTTCTGGAGCCTCGAACTGAACTCGAACATTAAGCACTCTAGGAGATATATATTTATCAAGATATTGACCACTACCGTGATATATCAAGGCCGAGGATGGTAAGTCATGAGCACATTAAAATTCAAATTTGTTTTAGCGATGAAAAAATACACAATTATTAAATTATTTAAAATCTACGTTGAAAATAGTCCATCAACTAGGAAATTATAACTTTATACATACCTGAAGTAACTTGATGGACAGTAGGATCCGTTAGGGGACCGAATTGAAGAAGTTCGATTTGAAACCCAATCGAAAGCTCTCATGTCTGTGATGGGAAAAGGTATGGTAAATCATAGTCTTGAGGGTCATAATTGGAATGACTCTCAAGACTATGATTTGAAGTCTATGTGGTTTGATGGGAAGAATACGACCTTTTAAATACCGCTGCTAGACTTATCCGCTCTAATTTGCGATGAATATAACGCAAATATACTGGGATGTTTCCTGAATATACTACATAATTCCTGTTTCAGGGGTGAGTGATACAAAATTGAAATGTCCGGTATTTTAAACTACACAGTATGAATTGAATTATGTAGTTGTTTTTTTTTTTTTTGGGGAGGGTTTATGGGGAGGAGAAACAATGTGGATATATATATATATAATCTCTTTTGATTGCACCATATATTTAGCTATCGTATTCTTTCAATAGGAAAAAGAAAAAGATCTAACCATTATTTTTGTGCAAACCCTGGCTCAGAAAAAGAAATATTCTAACACATTAACAATATTGAATGAACTTATATTAGTTTAACCTCTAATTCGTCTCATCTAAATGAGTCCGAATCCGTAAACTAATTCAGTGAAACAACCACAACTTAGTTCTGGTTAATGCTCTAACTATCAAGCTGTAACTTGGGGTCTGAATGGCCGAGTGTCTGGCTCTCGGTGCCCCAGGTTTCGACTTCGAGTCCCGGCATTGTCATGAGTGATTGCAGTGGTTCGGAATCCACTTTAAGGCGCAGCTCCCGGTCTCATATGACTGTAGAGCGACGCGGAGCCAAGTCAGATTTCTACCGACGGGTGCAGCATCACACAACAGAAGCTGCCCCCTTTCCCTTCAACCATGAGTCCATACGGGTTCATGGGCTTGATCTAGATGTCTTCCAAGTGGGATAAGAAACAACAGCAATACAGCTTTAATTTGGCCTTCATTATTTAACTTAAATTTTATTTACGACGCAATCCACTTTAAAAAACTTTTTAAAAGACAGACTTATTTCTGAAACCTAGCAGTATCCTCAACGCCTCTGAAATTTTTTTTTTTCTATTTTACTGAATTTAAGTTAGCCTGCGTGACAATCGTACTAAAACCATATCCAAAAGAAAAATTATCAACAGTTTTGCAGAGTTAAAAAAATTCAACTATGGAAAGTTTCCAAGTTTCATAAAGATTGAACTACGCAATTCAGGTATGTAATTAACATATAGTTTTTACGGTTATTTAGTGATAACAGCTATTGGGTACTTAAAAATGAAAATTTTGAAAGTATTTTAAATGCTCTAAATTATTTCAAATTCTGGTATTGGAAATCAGTCTTAAATTTGCTTTTCTTTACCGACGAAGATTTTAATTTTTAAAATCAGATTGATTATGAAAGTTGGAAAAGTAAATTAAAAAATACGCACGAAAAGTAATGATTTTTGTATCTAAATTTTAAGAATGCAGAAATATGGGTTTAATAAATGAATACATGAAAAACAGAGAAGTCCTTGAGTGCGATTTAATTAGATTTGATGGTGTTATGTTAAATTAATGTTGCATTAAAATACACATCTGGCATAGTTTTTAATATGCGGATATAGTTTTATAGTGATATGAAGGACATACCGCTAATACGCATCAATAAATTGGGATAGACAAACAAGAATACAGTATTTTGTTGTGTTAAAAAATGTTGCCAGAATAATTTAAACACATTCCAAAATTAAACTTTACAAAAGAACAAAATGATAGAAAGTTTACTATGGCAGATTTGTTAAATATTTTTGACAAGGTTATTTTAAAAACTAAGTAAATCTAACTCTTTTCAGGCTAAAATATTTCACAATGTATTAGTTCCTAATTCGTAATCGAATTCGCACCCTATTACCTTCTAACTCGAGACTATTTTTGGCCAATATGGTAAAGTCTTTTTATGAGTCTTCATGAAGTCTTCATCTTCTATGAATCTTCATGAAATCTTCATCTTCCATTAAGTCTTCATCTTCTAAATCTTCATGAGTCTTCATAAGTCTTCATCTTCTAAGAGTCTTCATAAAGTCTAATATCTTCATCTTCTAAGAGTCTTTTCATTTTGCAGTCTATCATTAAATAGCATTATAGTTTTATGTCTTCACTCATGCATTACTAGGTACTTCGGTTCATTTTCCAGGCAGATTTAATCAAATTCCATCTAACTAAAAGATTTAAATTTAGAAGTCCATAAGATTAAAAAATTTCACCGCTTTTGGAAATATTACTATTTAACCTCCAACTGAATATATTTAAAAATTGATATTTATAAAGTATTCAGAAAAACAAAATACCAGAAAAAACTATTTAGGAAAATTATTAGTTGGTGATTGTGAGAATTCTTATATCTAATTTGAATTCAGGCATATTACGAATGATTACTTCAAATCACATAATTATGCTCAATTCGTAAAACAATAATGCTTATTTTGGGCACCAAGTGAAATCGAATCAGTTCAAGTCGGGGTAAACGATCAGCAACTTTCGATTGTAAGATTTGTTTCCTTCCATCCTGTGAGAAAGTAATGACCTTAATCTCTAAAAATAATCGAGGCTTATCCATCCTTTCGTAACTCTGAATGCACACTGGATTGCATTGCTAGATGTGGAACGATAGCTACTTTCGTTTTTAATGCTTTGAACATGCATTAAGTCACCATATCGAAGAAGTGTTGACATTAAAATAGGATGATTTACAATTTTCCATCACGATCAATTTTACTTTTGGTTTATATTAGATATACTTGCCAAGTTTTACCTTGAACAATATATTTGTCCCCTTTTTGTCAGTTAACTTTAAAAGATGTTCTAATGAAATTAACTATACATTCATAAAAATTATTGATTTTAAATGACGAATACTTCTGTGTTTATAATAATAGAGTCCATTTCTAAAGATTTATTGTATTGAATGGTATTATATAACTGACGTTTACTTTTACTGAACTTACTTCTTCATTGCTGTGTGGCCTGATGATCAATAGGCTAGAGTTCTGGCCTTTGGTACCACAGGCTTCAGGTTCAAAACTTGGCCATTCCATGGATCTTTGTAAGGGGCTTGGAATCCACGTTAAACTGTAGGTCCCAATATAATTAGCCTAAAGTGTGCAAAAAAATGACCGTAAAGAGACAAACCAAACCAGTTGTCATTGGTATAACCGCACAAGATGGGCCAAGGCCAACTGCCTATTGCCAGATTTTGAGACTGAAATGTTTTATTTTTACAGGGTAGGGTCCGCAGCCCTACTTTCAGCTCTCTACAGTTATATTAGACCGGGATCTACTATTTAAGGTGAATTTAAACACTACAAATATCCATGATAAGCCGGGACTCGAACCCGAAACCTGCGGTATCGAGCGCCAGTCACCGGCCACAAGGCCCTTCCTGAACTTTCATCCTCATCATCATTAGTACAGCCCCATGGTGAGCTAAGGCCGTCTGAATATTGGCAGATTTTGAGATAAGAGATGTTTTCTTTTTGCTAGGTACGATTGCCAGCCCTACACCCAACAGTCATATTAGACTGGTGCCTACTGTTTAAAGCGGATTCCGAACCACTACAAACCATCAATGGCACCGCCGGGACTAGAACCCTCTGGTACCAAGAGCTAGGGGCCCTAGTCATTCGACCATCAGGTCCTTATGGAGTTTTGGCTAGGCTCATTCCAAACCAACATATAGACTTCATTTTAATATAAAAACTTTGAAATCATTTTTTTTTTTTATAAATTTAATGTCATTTTAGGTTTTTTAATAATTTTTCTATTAAATAAGTTATTAATAACTTGTCCTATTCAATAACATTTAAATATAATAATTGTAAAATAAGCATTTCCCATTGATTGTAAGAACACAATAACATTTCAATCCATAATAAGTTATTCTAAATTCATATAATTTACTTTAAAAATAATATAATTTATATTATTTTGATATAATGATATAATTTTTAAAAGTATAATTTATTTAAATGCTCATATTCAATACTAAAGTTTTATATTATTGATGAATTTATTGATAGAATTTAATTAAATTTAAAAACTTTCTTTGAAGATTAATGCGCATTTAAATACTTATTGTGTATTTCTATACAATGCACATTAATTATTCACATAATTTACTATATGCATATTACAGAGAATCAATAAGCTTATTTTCTTTGACTACACGAGTGCAATGTTGGACACTTATGATCTATTTCCAAGTACTATATTCAATACTATACAAAATTACTATATACATTGTAAAGAGAATCATTAATCTTATTGTGGCCTGATGGTCAATTGGCTAACGCTCTGGCCTTTGGTATCATAGGCTTTTTAGGTTCGAATTCTGGACGTGGCATGTATGTTTGTGAGTGCTTCGGAAACCACGTTAAACTGTAGGTCCCGGACAAATTAGCCCTAAAAATGTACACAAAATGACTGTAGAGCTACAAAACCGTTAAGCTAATTTTTTTTTTTTTTTTTTTTTGCTATTCATGTGCAATATTGTACACATATGATCTATTTCCAAATACTGTATATGGTGGCCTAATTATTTGTATTGTGAAGTTCTAAATATCCGTTTTCATAAAATATTACGCATTATTTACTACATAAAAAAGTTTAGGTATAATTTTTTGAATGAAATACAAAAGATACTGGTTGCTATGATACTGGTAGTAATTTCAGTAACGGATGTTCTAAATCAAGGACCACGAATAATATCATCCAATGATTAAAGAAAGTTTTTCCCTCTTTATGCCTAAACAATACCCACAATAAAAAGGCATTGAGAAAAACGGTGGAAACCTCTGTTTTTAATACATTTTTTCTTCCATGGCTTGCTCAAGCAGATATGACATGTCACCAAGGCGGAAAGCAATTCCGGCTTGTGTGACATAGCAGCTCTCTTTCTTGCCAGCATAATGCATTATAATTATAGGCCAGCCAATTCTGTAGTCGAAAAAAATGCTATGTCGCTGACAAAAACGGGGGCACGGGAACTAATCGTTCTGAAATGGGGTTTCCCACGTCGTGGAACATCTCTCCACCCCCGCGATTCTCGACGAGTGACGCTCCGGTGATCTCTCAACCCCTCTGTCTCTGAAATTCGAGAGTTGAACCGATTGTCCATCTTGCCACTGTCACAGTTCCAACACAATATCATAACCTGATGTACCCATAGTTCAGTTACAGATAATGGGTCTTCTTAATCTACCATTTTTTTTTTTCTTTTTCAATTCGCAAGCGTGTCGTGTCACTGTGAAGAAATGGTTCGGATTTTGTCACTTTGTTTTCAGTTTAACAATGGAATAAATAAATCGTTCGTTTCGTGGGAATTGCCATTCAGTAGTGTGAAAAAAAAAATGTTATATTTGGTTGGGAACAAAAATTATAGTTTTCCAGTAAGTAATTGGATTTGCCAATGACATAAAATAATTTAGGTATTACTTAGATACTATTTTCAAATTCAATAAAATTAGAGTTAAAGAAAAGATTCATTTTCTTCGAACGAATTGAATTGTTTTAGAACTGTGCGGTTTCAAACTGACAATATGTAATACGATAAGGTGCTCATAAGGTTCTTGCAAAATGCCAAAATTTATTTCTGAAATTTAAATAGAAATTAATTTTAAATTACATTTATTTTTTGAAATGAAGAGTTCTTTTTATGATCATTGTTGAAAATGAGTTTATTGATATAGTTATTTTACACTCATGTCCATAAATTAAGGATAATGAAGTTCAGGCAAAGAAAGAGACAGAAGCAAATCAAATTTGACTTATTTGTAAAGTCTATTTATTAAACAAAAGGTAAAGAGCAAAAAAGATGCTATATGTTTGACATAATTAATAAAATTGCAATTTTTACTCCCTGAGCAAATTTCAAAAAAGAACCTATTTACAAAAAACAGTATAACATGGTTAGTATGATGGTTAATATGGAGTATGTCTCCCGGATGATGCAATACAGGCCTTACAACGCCTAGGCATGCTGAGTATCAAATTATCAATTTAATCTTGGGGAATATTATACCACTCATCAAGCAATGCCCTCCGAAGTTCCGGTTGACAGGTGGGAGGGGGTTGACGGGCTGCAATTCGTCGGCCAAGCATATCCCACACATGCTCTATTGGATTCAAGTCCGGTGAGTATGCTGGCCAATCCATACGGGTGATATCCTCCAATTGAAGGCATTCGTCTACAATGTTTGCACGGTGAGGACGGGCGTTGTCATCCATAAACAGAAATTCAGCACCCATGGCGCCCTGAAACAAACGTACATGTTGTTCCAGAATGACATCCCGATAGATGTGGCCTGTCATCGTTACACTCTGAACATGCAGGTCAGTTCTGGAACCAAGAATAATTCTCCCCAAACGAGCCATCCTGCACCACCGTAACGGTGTCGTTCAATGGTGTTCTCTTGGTGGTAATGGGTACCTGGCGCTCTCCATATGAAAGTCGGCGAGAATCAGACTGCAAACTAAACCTGGACTCGTCGGAAAACATCACACAAGACCACTGTTGCGGTGTCCACAATGCATGCTCTCTACTCCAGGTTAATCGCAGGCGACAGTGAGTTGCGTTAAGTGGAACACATCTGACAGGCCTACGAGCATATAGACCAATGTGCCCTAAGCGTCTGTACACGGTCTGCCTTGAAACTGTCGTACCGGTAGCTGAAGAGAGCTGACGAGACAGGTCTGATGCTGTGCTCCGTCTGTTTCTTTTGGCAGTAACTGCTAAATACCGGTCCTCATTCGGCGTTGTAACTCGGGGGCGACCTGTGCTGAAACATCTCTCTCATTACCATCATCTTGGAATCGTTGCCAAAATGGAGATGACACTCTGGGCGATTCCAAGCTCCTCGGATACTTCCAGCTGGGTACGTCCACATTCCAGTCGTCCGATAATTCTACCACTTAAAAAAATCATCCAAATGTTCGTTTGTGCCATAACTTGCGGTTATTGCACTGAAAGGCTTTTAAAGCGCTTGTGAACAATTTTACTTCTTTGCCACCATTCCTTATATACCCCTCTCTTACACACTCCCCTCTCGTCATTGTGACGTACTATCCGCGCCATCTGGTGGTTTCCTGTAATTTGCATATTCTTCTTCAAGATGTGTGATAATTCTACAGGTGAAATTTTTTATTTTAGAGTTCAATTTCTGTGTGATTCTGAATTATCCTTTAATTTATGAACATGAGTGTAGATACACTTCCCCTGAACTAGATGTAACTAATTGAGATTAGTTAATAGCTTATAAATAAGTTGAATTATTTCATAAGACCTTCGTCTAAGATCCATCATCAATTATGCGACTAAGAATAAAAGTGAAGAATATAGTGAAAAGAAAATATTATATTTGGTTGGGGAACAAAAATTATAGTTTTTCTGTAAGGATTTCTCCATAAAAGTAATAAATAATAATTAATAATTAATAATTAAGTATTTAATTAATTAATAATAATTATAACAATAATAATAATAATTTAAGTATTATTTAATTTTATTGAATTTGAAAATAGAATCTAAGTTGAATACAAGATTCGTTTCTTTAACGAATCGAATTGCTTTAGAACTGCACGGTTCAAACTGGCAAAAATATAATACGATCACGTGCTATCCTTGTTCTTGTAAATGTTGCCAAATTTATTTTTGAAGTTTGGGAATAGAAATTATTTTTAAGTTACATTTTATTATTTGAAAAGAAGTATTTATTTTTAAAAAGATGATAGTTGAAAATGAGTTTATTTAGGAAAAGTATGAGTTATTTAGTATACATCTCCGGGATGATGTAGCCGCCAATTAC